>BQKN01067809.1:311213-328673 GCA_022839385.1 Asparagus kiusianus | reverse complement strand
ACTGTAGCTAGGGGATGTGGCCGGAGGTGTCAGGCCCGGCCCAAGAGGGGGGGTAGGAGGGGGCGACCGCACAGGGCCCCATTTCAAAGGGGCCCCCAAAATTTTAAAAATGCCCATAGTATATTTCTTAATTCTTTCCAATAAGTCTTTTGTTTGTTTAAAAAAGGGCCTAATAATCTAATACTAGCCCACTAAATTAAATAATAATTTATGTCCATTGCCTAAGCCTAACTGCCTAACACCCATGACCCATCTGATTTACATTTTACCGGAAATATACACCAATTAGTACTACAATTATGATTAGTTGCTCATTTGTCTCCTAAAGTTTAGGAAATTCAATTTGAACTCATTAATTCCCAATTAACTATTCCCTATTAACTAGGAAACACACCAATAATGCTATCGTTTATCATTTATATCCGTTTGTTTTTTACCGTTTAGTAGTAATTTTTTTACCGTTTATTTTTTTTACCGTTTAGTAGTATTTTTATGTATTATTTCTTTTGTAAAATAAATATAATTCAATAAATTTATAGTTCAACATTTATATAGAAGAGGGCCTCATTTTATCATTTCGCACAGGGCCTCAAAAAAGCTTGGGCCGGCACTGGGAGGTGTGCATGTATCATTTTTTCGACACAAATTGTTGTGTACAATTATCATTACTCTCTGTAGAATATAACAAGTGTTCAATTTATTAAATAATTTTAAAAATGTTTTTTATATAAAAAAATAAATTTCCTACATTTCTTCATTATGGGATCCATATTCCACCACTAATCACATCACAAGTCAAAAATATATATAAAAAAAACCGCATTATCTCCAATACGCTCCTACTTCTCTACTCGCATGGGGCCCAAATACATAAACAAAACCCACACTAAAGCTTGGGCTCCTTTATAAACAACCCCACAATATTTCCTCTCTCCTCTCTCCTCTCTCTCTCATCTAAAAATGAAGCCCCCCTCTTCTTCAACCCAAAGAAGGAGACCCTTCTCCTCTTACTATTATTTCATCACCCTTGCTTTCATCACCTTCGTTGCCATCATCTACTGGAAGGACTTCGCCTCATTTTTGCGCCAGCCTCTGCAGTCTCCAGCCCAGTCAAGCCCAACTGGTAATTTTTGCAAAGTAGCTAGAGATGTGTGCCTTTTTTTTTGCCTGAGATGGATGTGCTTTTTTTGTCCTTGATTTGTAAATTTAGGGATTGTTTCGGACTAAAGTGAAAATTTGTTGCCTTAGAGAAGGGGGAGGAATGCAATATTTTTGAAGGGAGGTGGGTTTATGATGAAGATAACAGGCCCCTGTACGAAGAGGAGGAGTGCCCTTACATACAGCCCCAGCTCACGTGCCAGGCGCATGGGAGGCCGGAGACTGGGTACCAGCGCTGGAGGTGGCAGCCCCATGGCTGCTCTCTTCCAAGGTGAGCTTCTTTATTCTTTTTATTTATTTATTTATTTTTTTTTGTTCTTTGCCCCTTATGTTAAATTCTTTTTGCAACTAAAGACGGTTGTTGAACTGTGAAAATAGAAAAAAAATGATGGTTGTAATTGCTGATTGGTTAGCTTTAGTAAAAGCCATTGATTGCTCCGTCACGTTGTTTTCTTGGAGGCTAGCTGGTTTGTGTCTGTTGGGTTGGATTTGTTAATTTGACCGAACCATTTTCACTTTTATTTATTTTTAGTATTTTTTTCACATTTTAGATGGGAAGGGAAAAATTATGTGATTTCATATCTTCGTATTATTGCTTGATCTGTAACCCAACATTGGATGTGATGTGGATGGTTTTGTTATCGGATTTTTATCATATGTATATTTAATTTTTGGGACAAATTTGCGTTTGGATTGTATTCAGACATGTTGTCGATTATTAATGGACATGACTAAAAGTTTGGGTACAGAGATGGGTTTATAACTATAGATTTATTTCTCGTAAAAATGTATATATATATATATATATATATATATATATATATAAGATGGTACGAGATGCATTCAATTTTAAGATTATGATACTATATTCTGCGATTTTTTACACGGTTGAAGTATGTATTGTGAGTATGAATCTATCATCCTACATTTGGGAGAACTAGGGGGGGAAATAATCAATGGAAAGTTGACACCAATGTCTAATAGCAGAAGTCCAGATCAACCTTTGAGTAAGAACACATCCAACTCTCTGAGAGGTTTGAGTGCCAACAAGTGGTATACGAGACTAGATTTTGTGGGTCATTAGGGACAAAGTCCATTGATCTGCTTCGTTGCTCGCCCTTGACCGAGAGCCGATGTTTTTGCCGTGGGTGATCATGAAATACTCACAAATGAAAACGAGTATTGGTGGGGAATTAAGTGTAAGGACAGGGACACGGGCTACAATTTCCTTTGATATCATTGGTATTTGCTAAAGAACAAAAATATCTATAATATGATATCTTTGCTTCTTTATATGGTTATCGCAAATAAACTACATGCAAATTCTTTGTTGTTGGTGACATTGCTACAGTTAGTTTCATTCCTAGATAGGCCATCATTATTCATTAGCTTCTCATTGATTTAGGTTATCGTGAATTACAGATTTAATGCCAGTCAAATGCTTGAAATGCTTCGTGGGAAGAGAATGATGTTCGTTGGAGATTCATTGAATCGAGGTCAATATGTCTCTATGGTCTGCCTTCTTCATCGAATCATCCCTGAGAGTGCCAAATCCTTGGAGACGGTGGATTCACTTACTGTCTTCAGAGCTAAGGTAATACTTGTCTCACATTTTACTACATCTCCGGAACAAAATCCACATGGTATTGAAGAAATTACACTAGACTCCTTTTGTATCATTATTCTGATAATGATCCTTGATGTCTGTATTTCGTAGACAAATAGGAATAGATATCCGTGAACAGCTGACATGCACAGTGTGTAAGTATTGGCTAGCATTTGATAATCTAGCGATATTCATCTACTTATAAAGGAAGTTGAGAGTGACAGGCATTTATCGGATTTTCTTTCTCTTTGTTTTCTTTCTTCTTTTTTTTATATTTGAGAATGAATGCACATAAATGTTGATTCCTCAAAGATTCAACCTTTGAATTCCTCATCTCCTTCTCTACTCTCCCTTAACCACTGTACCAAGGTCCCCTTGGTAAAATTTAACATATTATTTCATTTATATGGGGTATATGTATGCATGACAATTTGCAGTTTTGGCCAAAACAGATGACCAAATTGGGATAATCCCATGAACTCAAGTTTAGTCTACCACATTATTCTGAACAATCATTAACCCCTGTGGATAAACCGGTTCTTTTTAAAATTTCAGGACTACAATGCTTCAATCGAATTCTATTGGGCTCCCTTTCTTGTCGAGTCCAACTCTGACAATGCCGTAGTACACAGGATAACAGATAGAATAGTTCGCGCCAGATCCATTAACAAGCATGCCCAATATTGGAAGGGAGCTGACATCTTGGTCTTCAATACTTATCTATGGTGGATGACTGGATCTAAGATGAAGATCTTGTAATTTTTTATCATTCTTTTCTTTTCCCTTTCTTTCTTCTTTTTGTTTTTACTTAAGTTTTCTTCCTTACCGAGTGTATAATTTTCATGACAGGAAAGGGTCATTTGGAGGTGATATGAAGGATATCATAGAGATGGAAACTGAAGATGCATATCGGTTGGCATTGAGGAGAATGGTGAAGTGGGTAGAGAAGAATATGGATCCTCAAAATACAAGAGTTTTCTTTGCAAGCATGTCACCTGCTCATGCAAGGTAAGAATTGTTGCACTTTTTATTTATTACATAATAAATATTTAACTATATATGTTGCTATTACCATCACCAAAATCATCTCTCTATCGAAATTGCATCCTTCATGGAGAAATTTACACCCAAAAAATGCACCTGGTGCTAAAGTTAGTCCAATGCAACTATAAGCAACAGGAGGCGGTGCAGTTATTAAGTGTACACTTCTCTTATTTATTTCTTGTCTAATCATATCCTTCTTTTTCGCTAAATCTATTGATGAATAGATGAAGAAGAAAGAACTGAAATCACTCTGATGTCATGATTCAACAATTGTGTGCCCTAGAACAAAATGAACAAAGACAGGAACCTTGGCCAATGAAAACCCAAGTTTTATATAAAAAAAATCAGAGCAAAAATTTACTTGATTAAATCACTGCATAAAATATGTTGGCTGATGACATTAGCCTTAACATTTATAAGAGCATCAGGGTTAAGATTTTTATATCATGGAAATGGAGGGATTTTGACCGTCTGCACTGCCAAAAAGCAATAGAGTTCTCTTCCTCGATTTCAACCTTCTATTATTTAAGGGACGGTTGTGAGTCACTCTAGACTACACTTCCTATATGAGAGTGAGGGCAAATTACAGGCCACATGGGACATATTAAATTTAGAATGAATCAGAAATTTCCACCGTGTAACAAACAGTTGTGATCACTCTACACTGCTTTCTAACATCATAACGCTTAAATTTATATTAAAAATCATAAGCTGAATTAGCTAGAAGTTGGAGAACCTAACAAGTAAAAGATTTGCAGTAGCAAGGAGTGGGGAGGTGAGCCGGATGGCAACTGCTACAACGAGACCACACCTATTCAAGACCCAACATATTGGGGGAGCGCAAGCAAGAGCATGATGCAAGTTCTGAAGGAAGTTTTAAGCAAGTCTAGAGTGCCAATCTCCCTCCTCAACATCACCCAGCTCTCTGAGTATAGAAAAGATGCTCACACTTCCATCTATAAGAAACAATGGACTCCTCTAACACCCGAGCAGATTGCTAACCCTAAGAGCTATGCTGATTGCACTCACTGGTGCTTGCCCGGGCTTCAGGATACGTGGAATGAGCTCTTATACGCGAAGCTCTTCTCTCCTTGAGAGTCAATGGAGTTTTTTTTTTTTTTCTTTTTTTTCTCTTTTTATTTTTGGGATTAATTGCATGTACACCCATTATTTTATATGAGGTTAGCTATATTTATTGCCCCTGAGCCTTTTGTAACTCGTACTGTTCTATGGAGGGTGTATGCTCAACACCTCTCTCTGCATTGCTGCGAAATATTAGAAGATCTCTATGCAACAAATAACAGGGGAGATGGCTTCATTTTTGGATCAGGGGGGCCAAATTGTCACTGAAAGTCTAGTAAAAGTGAATAAACCCCCCTGTACAACGGGTGTATTTGCAACTTTATTTTTTGTATATGGATTTGATGTACTTACATTGTAATGTAATATATGTTTGATATCTTGAAAGAAGACAATAATTGGAATTTTTTTCCTTATGTTGATTCCAATTCAATGTAATAGAAGTTGGTTGAGCTTCGCTTTGAAATTCTTATTTATTTTCCTACTGTTGATACTATGAATGCATTATGCAAGTAGTATGAATGGTCCATTATGTGCAAGGCTCTTGTTCTCTTGAGGAATGCTCTTATTTAGGCTTTGTTTTCTTCAAATAGGTTTTTTTTTAAAAATATATATATTTTCTATATTTGCCTGGTATCTCAAAAGAGCTCATTAATTGTTCGATATGGCCACATAAAGATTCTACCCTTTTTCTTGATCTTTTTTCGTCCTCCATATATATCGTGCTACTATTAGCAAGTTTCCAGGTGTACCTGATGTATGAGATAACTTGGTGGATTATTTAGGGTTAATGTAAAACTTATAATATACTAAGTCAATATGTTTATGTTCCGGCTCAAGGTTATTGTTCACACTAAGTCAGAATGACTATATCCTAGTTATCTGAGAAATGATATTTGGGTTGAATAATATGTTAAACATCAATCTCTATGATCTGCTAATGTGTTGATGCTTATTTGTCATGTATAATTTTTTTTTTTAATAAAACAACTTGCACTATGAAAAACATAACATGATTTTTAGTCTTCTAATTTGACAGAAGAACCCGAATCATAATCCTAATACTACTTAAGCAATTCCGTTCTCCTTAACAAGAAAGAGACATAAAGTTTCTGTTGAAAAAGGCACTAAAAAAAGCAAAAAAAGAATATCACATGAAATTCACAAGAGAGGGACTCAACTCAACTGTTTGATTAATCCAGAAGCAAAAAAATAAATAAATAAAACTAGAGTTCAGCAACAACCATAGGTCCAGCTAGGATAGGAGCTGGATAACAGAGATGTAGAAGGCTACCAACTAGTCGAGCTAAGCTTTAGTTGAACCATCTTGATGTGTAACCATAAAGTCTCAACTTTTCTTCAATTGTTTATTTAGTAGGTATTTTGATTATCCTTGAAGGAAAAAAGTACCATTTTATTTTACAGAAGATTCGTGATACTTTAAATTCCAAGATTTCCCAATTTGCATTGACCTTATCAAAGTCGGGATAAATTACAGTAAATACTTTAAATTCTTGTAATGTAGAAAATTACAGAAATTCCTTAAATTTTCTAATATTTATAGAAAATCCATTATTTCGAAAGTGATAGACTCTGTTTCAAATTATACTAAATTAAGTTAGATATACAAAAAATCTGGCTCCAGCATATGTAATTATTTCTGCTTTCATATAAGCATGTGTAATATGTGCTTAAATTGTTTTTGGTAGTTTGTTTCGAACTCGTTTTTACGGAGTACTCAAACCGGCCATAATTGAGGGTTGGGGCTAGCTAAGGCTAGGTGTTACTCCTTGTGGAGAGCTGGTTTAGATGGTTGGTTTCAGGTAGATTTTAGGGTGCGGTCTTTGTAAGCATACCGAATCAGGTTGTGATTCAAGAGAACTATTGGCATAATGAGAAAGCCACTTCATGAGAAGGAAGAGTGGATGTAGGATTGTTATCCGAACCATTATAAAAAATCCCACATGTTACTTAGTTGGATTTTGGTTTGGTTGGTCGCTTTTATTTACTATATTTCCATTGCATATTCTGAGTTTAGCAAAAAATAGTAGCAAACCTTTTCGCCTCACTCTAGGCTTGCATCTCAAATCTAACAAGTGGCATCAGAATCTTGTTACTAATCTATAGGATTCACAACCTAGTGTAAAGATGTCTAGTTTGACCGCTATGAGAACTTTTCGTTAGGGACACGCTGTGAACTGACCCCCAATTTTTGATGGGAAAAACTACTACTGCTGAAAAGCATATATGAGATTCTTTTTGTTGTCCACTGATTAATGACATTTAGAGTAGTGTGGAGAATGGGTAAGTGAACCCACTACCGTTATAGAAGAAGTCACCATTGTTACTCCTAGAGACAAGTGGACTCCTCCCGATAAAAAAACTTTATTCTTTGAACACTAAAGCTATGAATGCTCTTTATTATTCCTTAACTATTGAAAAATTGACCGTATTTCAAATTGTACTACTCAGGAAATCTAGAAAACTTTAAAAGTTACACACGAGGTAACTTTCACATGTGAAAGAGGCAAAACTTACGGTACTTGTTAATAAGTAAGGAAATTTCAAGATGAAGGCATCGGAGAGTATTCAGGATACGTTCACCTGATTCACAGACATTATGAACAAATCAAAAGCTTTGGAAGAGATTATGACAACAAAGAGCTTTATAAAAAAATTCTTCATTCTCTTTCTACGGATTGGGCACCAAAGATAACGATTATTTAAGAATTATAATTTTTTTTTCCGATCTAATTCTTGAAGATCTTGTAGATAATCTTCTCATATATGAAGTTCAATTAAAAGAGAGAGAAGATACTTTTGAAGATGATTCAGAGAAGAAATTGTTATCCCTAGAGTCTAAAAGAAAAAAAATCCTAATCTAAGACGAAAAAGGAATCATACTCGGACTCTGGTGGTGATGACAAGAATGAGATAGGATTGATAGTCAAAGGATTCAAATCATTCCTAAAGATAAAAAATGGACAAAAGTTTATGCAGAATAAACAGAATCAGGGTTTCTCTAAGGTAAGAAAAACTATATATGAAAATTCAAATTCTGAAATTATTTATCATCTTTAGGAAACCGGGACACTACAGAAATGAATGCCCTCTCAATAAGAGTGACTACAAGGGAAAAATAGGAGCTTCAAGGTGACATCATATGATTTTTCAAGTGAAGATGAAGAATTAGAGAACGATTTGGGCTTGAATGATAGACGTACGTCATTGTCTCATGACCAATGCTCACATCTCAAAAGATTCTGAGGAGGACAATTTGGATAACTCCGTCTCGCCGAGATAGGCGATTTTTATATATCATATGTTAAATTCTGACTTCCGAATTAAGAGATATCATCATTTTTTGCGGCTAATCATCCTGAATATGATTTTGACTTGATTTCTTTTCATATTGAATCTTTGTTTCTTCGGCTTCTATAGGTTGTTTGGCTTTAACTCGGGCTTCAATAAAAAGTTAAAAATGAGAAATTTTGAGTTCGTTTATAGCTCTTATTCATTAATTCTTCAATTCATGCAGATTAAGAGAAAAGCATGTTATTAATGATATGTTTATTTAAATAAAATAGGTAATTAGGGTATAAAAGTATAATAAAATGTGATGATCACACTAGTGGAAATAGTAGTATCGTTGACGGGAACATCGCTGACGGGAAATTTCCGTCAGCGATGTTTATATCGCTGACGGGAATTCCCGTCAGGGATGTTCCCGTCGGGGATTATTCCTTCCCGTCAGCGATGAAAACATCGCTGACGGGATGCAAACATCGCTGACGGGGTTCCCGTCAGCAATGTTAGTTATAAATTTCGGCGAAGAAAATTTTTTCGCTGAAACCCTAATTTTTCAGCCCGCCGCGCGCCCTCGATTTTCCCTCTCTCAGCTCAGCCGCCGGCGATCACCTCACCGCCACCTCCCCGAACACCTCAGCCGCCCGCGCCATCATCTTCCTCTCCCGCTCTTCGACCTTCGAGCTTCGCCGTCGCAGATCCCCCCCCGTCGACCGTCGACCTTCGAGCTCACCGTCAACCTGGCAGCTCGCCGTCGCAGATACCCCCCGCCGACTAGAACAGTGGGTCACCTGGCAGCTCGCCGTCGCAGACCCGTCAGCGTATGATTTCTTTGATTTTGTTTTCAAATTTTTTTTTCCTGCTTTTAGGTTGCTGTTTTTTCTAATTTCAGATTTGATTTCTTTGATTGCAGTGAAGGAGGTCCAAGTGAGTGTTACGTTTGCATTGCAGGAGATCCAAGCGGTAATTTTTGGTCATTGTCGCATTTTAGTGTATAGAAATTATACATAATTAGTTATAAAACGATCAAGCTGGCTGATATTTATAAGTTTACGTTTTGTTGGATTGCATTGCTGTCACAACTTGATGTTTTAATTTTGAAATAACAGAGGTTATAAGTTTATCGTGTAAATATTTGCTTGAAGTCAACTTGTTTCACGGTGCAAATTTAGTTCCTCTAATTTAATTTACGAATGAATGTGATAAAAGATAATTTGTCAGTTTAAATTAATTGATTTAAATTAGAAGACTAATTTGATTTTAAGGAACTTATTTACAGTATCAACTTTTCAAAAACTCGTTTCAAAATATATGAGCTAGGTGCTAAATAACTTTTAAAAATTAAAAATACTTTAAAAAAATATGTAATTACACGAGCATCTATGAAGTTTGTGTATTTATATGAGTAACCTCGAGATTACTAATTGTATTTACACAGGTAGTATCGAGATTACTTAAACATCCAATTATTTTTATCATATTTATGCTTAACTATCCTAAATTATCCATCATTAGAAAATTGTAAATATTAAAAAAAAACTCTTCTGACAAAAATACGACTTCATATGGTAAATAAATAAAAAAGAGAGGATATGTATAGTGATGAATATGACAATAAACGAGAACAATACAATTATAAAAATGTTAAGTGCTAATTTACTCTCTGGGTCTTTATTCTCTTTTGGTTAATTTATTCTCTTGTGGTAATTACAAGTTTTATTGTGTTATATATCATGATTTATGAATCGAAAGTCGTTACCCCTAGTTTCCCGTCTAATAATGTTGGATGTGAATCTCTTCTTATATAAACTCACGCAATTCTAGTTGGATGTGAAAATTACTTTTACATCTAAAGAGAATAACGTGATTTATGTTAGGAGCATGATATACATGCAATAATTATTAGATCTGTCCGGGGAGGAGTCCCCTTCTCGTACAGGTTAGGAATACAGTAGTGTATCATCTATCTTTGTATATTTTATGCAATTTTATTCCTTATAAATTTCGATAACACGTACCGCATTGTTCTCCGTGTACAATAAGCGTATGTTGTTTTGCGTATCGATCTATAATCGATCTATTATCGATGATTGATACGCATTATAACATCCGCACAGTGTACTCGGAGAACTGCGGGTAGGTGCTGCCGAAATTTTTAAGAAATAAAAACGCTTAAAGTATATAAAGGTAGTTGTAAACACTACTATATTCCTAATGGGATAGGTCCATTTCCTATGACAGCCGTTAAATTGTCTTATTTCAAATATTTGCGTTAGATTTTACTCCAAGAATATTATAATTAAAATTTCCTTGATGTCGTGAAGAAAGTTAATATCACGCAACCTTTAATTTGATACGTTACTAATAAAAATTCACATTACCTAATTATGCTTAATATCATACAGATCTATGAGGATAGTTCCGGACAAATCATGGATCGATATTCCTCGTATTGATAGATGGAGGGATAGTCGATATAAAGATGGAATAAATCAATTCATAAAGTACGCCTTGGCAGACCCACGGAAGTTAAATAGTGATGTCGTGTATTGTCCCTGCTGTTGGTGTAAAAATAGGGCGTTGGTGGATAAAAGTGATTTACAAAAACACTTAATATCAGGATTCCATGAGGAGTACAAATATTGGACGTTTCATGGGGAAGGATGTCTTGAAGAAATGGAACTGATAGCGGATACCGGTACTTCTTGTGGGAGAATAGATGATACGAGAATAGATGATACACATACGATGCTCGCGGATATGTTAACAGTTCCTAATATAGATCAATCTGATTATGCCGAGGATGCTGACGATTCAGGAAATGCTGGAAGCATGACTGATCATGAGGAGCTGGCGCAGATAATGAAACTAATAGACGATAATGAAAACGATCTGTACGAGGGTTGCACCGAGTTCACCAGGTTATCATTTATGCTGCGTCTTTTGCGTATAAAGTCTCTTAGCGGAATGGCAGATAAATATTTTAATATGTTGCTTGTGTTGCTGAGAAAAGTCATTCCAAATGGAAAAGATAGCATACCAGAAAATTATGATAAAGCAAAGAAGATTGTTTCTGTTATAAGACTTGATTACAATAAAATCGACGCATGCCCTAATGATTGTATCCTCTACTATAAAGATAACAAAGATCTTCAGGAGTGTCCAACTTGTGGAGTATCACGGTGGGTACAACGCAAAAATTATTCAACACATGGGACAACAAGGTCTATGCTTGCGAAAAAGAAGATTCCAGCAAAGGTTCTGCGTCATTTTCCCTTAATACCAAGGCTAAAACGGTTGTATATGAATAAAGACACTGCTAAGCAAATGAGGTGGCACATGGAAGAACGTACTAATGATGGTAAAATCAGACATCCGGCTGATGCAGAGGCGTGGAAGCATATGGATAGAACTTTTCCTTGGTTTGCGAATGAGTGCAGGAATGTTAGACTAGGTTTGTCTAGCGACGGATTCAATCCATTTGGGATAATGAGTTCTGGTTGGTCTACATGGCCTGTGATATTAACGCCTTACAACTTACCACCTTGGCTTTGCATGAAACAACCGTATATGATACTTTCATTATTGATACCAGGCAAGCATGCACCAGGCAATGACATAGATGTGTTTTTAGAACCGCTAATTGATGAGTTAAAACAACTCTGGACTGAAGGGGTTATGACTTATGATACTCATGCAAAGCGGTCTTTCAGACTACGTGCTATTTTACTATGGACAATTAATGATTTTCCAGCCTATGCGAATCTTTCAGGTTGGTCTACAAAGGGAACATATGCATGTCCAGTGTGTGGTCCAGAATTCAAAGGCCTTTATTTGCAGCACAGTCGAAAGTTTTGTTATTGGTTTAATAGAAGGTGGTTGAACATAAAACACAGGTACAGAACCAAAAAATGGAGCAAGTTTTTTGATGATACTGTTGAGAAGAGAGATGCTCCGCGTCCATTACGTGGGGATCAGATTGTACATTTGCTTGAGATGTTCCCTGCCGTCAGGTTTGGAAAGAAGCGCTATTCGAAAGAAGATTTACTTAGAGTAAGAAACTTGCGTATTAACAAAAGGATACCAAAACGAAAGAGACAAGCACAAGTGGTGAGTGATGGGGCTGAAGTCGTAAAATTACCTTCAGGATGGACAAAATTCAGCATTTTTTTTCAACTCCCCTATTGGAAAGAGCTAAAAATATGTCACAACTTGGACGTTATGCACATTGAAAAAAATATTTGTGATAATCTTTTGTCCACATTGTTGCAAGATGCTACTAAATCAAAGGATGATCTACGAGCTCGTCGAGATCTAACTGCATTGAACATTAGAGAGGAATTGCAGCCAAAAATTATCGGAAATGACCGATTAGAGTTGCCTGCGTCTCGTATTACAATGTCGAAAGTTGAGATGCAAACATTTTGTCAAGTCCTTAAATCAATAAAGTTACCAGAGGGTTACTCCGCAAACATATCGAACAATGTCCAGGTGCAAGAAAGGAAAATATTAGGGCTTAAAACTCATGATTATCATGTGCTTCTTCATCAATTGCTACCTGTGGCACTACGCAGTACTATGCAGAATAAAAAAACAGTGAAGGTTATTATTGATTTTTGTGGGTTTTTCAGAAAGCTTTGTTCTAAAGTTATAGACGCCCGTGACTTTGAGAAACTTGGAGAAAATATTTCTGAAACAATGTGTGAAATGGAGATGCTCTTTCCTCCATCTTTTTTCACAATAATGGTTCATCTTACACATCATCTCGCGGAGGAGGCTGTAATACCAGGACCAGTCCATTATCGTTGGATGTATCCAATAGAGAGGTTAGTATTTAGAAAAATTTAATCGTTACCTATCAATATTTATATCTATTAAATGTAAATTTCTTTACATCTATATCTGATTAATATTCATTTTTTAGATATTTGGGTTCAATGAAGCGTCAATTGCGTAACAGAGCTCGCCCAGAAGGTTCAATAGCTGAAAGTTACGTGAGAAGCGAGTGTCTCTTATTTGCCTCTCGTTATATGAGAGGGGAACAAACTGAGCTTCAAGCACCCGTTGATAATAAGGAGTGCACAGTTCTCTATCCTCGCGGGTTGAACAAAAATTATTCTAACATATTGTTAGATCAAGCGCATGCATATGTTATAAATAATCTTGAAATCTTCTCGGAGTACCGGAGGTAAAATATCTAAAAATACTTTTTAATACCATTTACTCTTTAATTTTTATTTTGACAAAATTTTTATTTTGACAATAATAATTAAATTTATGCACAATAATAGACAACATCAGGAAAAACTTAAGAATGAAGTTACCGGTAGTACAGCTGTACATGACATTAAAGACAGGCATATGAAGGAATTCCCTGCTTGGTTGAATAGTGAAGTAAGTATTGTTAAATTTAGCGATATTTGTATTTCATTGATAAAACACTTAGAAATTATTGATTTAATAGATTGCTTATTTTTGTATATATTTAGATCCAGGAACAACTTGTCCTTAATAATCAAATATCAGAAGAAGTGAAGGTTCACGCAAAGCGGCCTTACTATGCTGTAATTCAATATGGTGGGTATCGTGTTAACGGTTATAAATTTCACACAATGGAGGTTGATGATACGAAGGTCACCCAGAATAGTGGTGTCATGGCTACCTTCTCACGGGAATGTTTCTCAAACAGAAGAGATCAGAATCCAGTTGAAAATAATATGACATATTATGGAAGGTTGGAAGATGTGGTGGAGATATTCTACGGCTATGGTGGTCCAAATGAACATAAATACATGATGTTCATGATTCGTTGGTGTTTTACAAAGACTCAAAAGGATCCCTTTGGATTTACAATTGTCAATCTCGATAAAGAAATTGATAGTGATGAAAAATTCATGTTTGCATCTCAGGTGGGACAATGTTTCTATGTGAAAGATCCTACAGTTAAAGACGAGTGGGTTGTCTTGAACAAGGATTCTAGGGCTTATATTCAACCTTCCACTAATGAAGATGATGACGAGAGCTATATAAACAACTTCAATGAGCCAAATACAGCGATCGATGAATTCTCGTACCCTCAAAACGTAGTGTTTGAAACGGATGCTCCAACAACTCGGACAGACATTCCAAATATTATCACAGACATTAATAGGAGCTAAACAGCAATTATTTGTAATCGGGTCTTCATGTAACTTTTTTTAATTTGCAAATTGTATAATAAAATCTTTAATATCACTGCATTGTATCTCAATTACCTTTTGGACGATATAAATATGTAATATCTTATTTTGTATATTCAGCTTGCAAATGCCTACAAACTTGATGTGAAATGAAAAATTTAGTATCGCAATAATACATATTGTTTTTATTTTCGCCAAGCCAATTTGCATCTATGTTATATTAATTTGTATGTTTATTCAACTTGCAGATGTCTAAAAATATTAACAGGAGGTTATTCCAAGCTAACCCCAGTCAAGACCAATCCTCTGAGGAAGAGCCTCCGAGTTCAGGAGAAATGTCAGGTATAACTTGGTTTAACTTACGTATTTTTATTCATGATATATGCACAATGATAATTTATTTCTTTTATTTTTATAGGTGAGGGTGAGGAAGAGCCGGCTCACATACCATTATATGCAGATCCTCCAGTTATACTTCGAGCATACATTCCTGGGATTGAGCGCGGGCCCTTACCAGCATGTGCAGAGGGGTACAGACTCAAGCAGAATGAAAAATACATGCTTGCGAAAAATAGATTGGATGAATGGGCCCCACAGATTGATGAGATTATATCTGATGCAAAAAATGAAATCAGACAAAGATTTGGTGAGTTTGATCAAAAACTTAATCAATTCCAGATAAAATTCTTTTTCCTTTTTTAGTAAATTATAAGAGCTTAAATAAAAGTGTTGATTAAATAAAAGTGTTGATATATCTATTATTTCTTTTTTATAGGTGAAAAACTTTACCAGAAGAAAGGACGCCAAGGAAGTGACTTTAAAAAAAAGTTACCACCGGATGGTTTCCGAGCAATTGTGAGATGGGGACATAATGGGATTCCAACCGGACAATGGGCTAATAACTTCAGCTCATACCTTGGTTGTTTGATACGGAGGAGTGATAATGTGAATCCCTATTACGAGGCTTGGGAGCAGCCATTTCATGTCCTGGAGAGTATATATCGAGATTGTTGGGTAAATTCTTATATTTAGCACAATTGTTTTTTAATTCTATCAATTGTCCATGCTTAACTATATTTTATTTTTTAGAGATATTTCAACATCGAAGACAATCCCGTAGGGTGAGAATTTTTATTTGGATACCAGGGAAAGTTCAAGCATTCTCTTCGGGAGTGGAGACATGAGATAAAGAAGAAATGCTTTGATTGTTTCACTCACAACTGGGAGAGGATATACAAACGAGATAAGAGGGTTGAGCCTGAGCACTTAGCTGCACTTATATTATTGTGGGGCCAAGAGGAGCACCAGGTAAATATGTATAGTAGTTAATTATCATCAAGTTATTTATTTGAAACTAGTGATATATTCCATTGTATATTCCATTGTATATTCCATGCACTAAAATTCTCTTTGTTCATGTTGAAGAAAAAATGTAGGAGAAATAAACTTAATCGATGGAAAAAAGAATACGATCATCATACAGGGACTACTTCATTTGCCCAGATTGAGGATCAATTTTGTAGGACAACGGTATAAAGTCTTTTAATCTTCTATGTATATTCTCTTCGCTTCTTAGAATATTTGATAAATAAAACTAATAATATATTTTTAAATCTCAGAACGCTCCCTTTATCCCACTACCAGAACTGCACAGGAGAACGATGGTTCAATTTAAGAAGGGGTACGATGAGGATGAGACTAGGAAACAAAAGCTAGAATTGGCCAAGAAAATGCAGGTTAACTAATTATCTTAGCTCTTATTAGCCTGTTATCATGTTGGGAATTTATTGTTTGCACTCTTCTTTTGGTCATCTTATTAGCCGAGTTACTATGACCCATTCGTATGAGGGGCTTGCTTGTTAGGATATAAGAAGCTGTTTATTTTCATTTATGCACTAGAGGATGTAGTAGAAACTGTTATATTATATTGATTTGTATAAATCTAAGTTTAGATAATGTCAAGCCCCTTCTCAAGTTGAAGAGCAAAGTCATGTCCCTTTTGCAAAGTCTTAAAACTCTTGAACACTTGAATGCATGTAGATGTGTATGCAAAGTCTTAAAACTCTTGAACTCTTGAATGCATGTAGATAGGCCAAAAAAGTAGCAGTCATGTAATCATTATATGTTCTATATAATTATTTATTAGAGATAATAGCTTCAACTCTTGAATGCATGTAGATGTGTATGTATGCATCTATATGAAATCTCTGTTTATTATAAGAATTAAACACACTGACACACGTATGCATACATACGCACACATCACACACACATATACACACATATACATGTGTATAAGTATGTAAGTGTATGTGCATTCTAAAATCATGTATTCATGTGGCAATGTATTCTTAAATTTATTTTTTGGACTTCTAGGAAGCTCTGGAAAACACGTATCCTGAGGTTGTTACACAGAGCCAAGAGCCCCTGACTAGAGAGCAGAATTATAATGTGAGCCATCTAGTTTGTGGACTTCCTAAAAAAGGGAGGACCAGGTGGATGGGAGTTGGAGCTCAGAGGGTGTCTACACAATTTCAGCCTCCGCCGATTTCCACACCCTCGACTATGCCATCGGGGCCCTCTTACATGCCGCAGGAGGATTGCACTCAGCAGGCGATGCAGCTTGTTTCCTCTGTGATGAGTATGTTAGATGGTCAGATTCCCGAGGAGATGTGGGAGGATATTCAAGAGGAGCTTATGCGAGTGATCCAGCCTACTGCTACTTTTGCGATGGTTTCTAGGCAAATAATGAAATCTTGTAGAAGGCGGGTTCCTACTCGGGTGCAAAGCCAAATTATGAACTTCTTGGCCACTCAAAAGGCATTTACTGGTAGTGGAGAGAGTAGCAGACAGGTATACTTATTATATATGTAAAACATGATTACACATAATATTATATGATTCTAAATTTAAATTATTTTGTTGTTAGATTGGAGATGATACTATTGGGAGCACGAGTCGTAGGGGTGGATCCGCCAGTGGCAACGCGGACGATGACATGGATAGGGCGGATGACCTATCTTAGTGAGTTATATCCTAAACTCGTGTTTGTATATTGTGGACATCTTTATAGT
Source organism: Asparagus kiusianus (assembly GCA_022839385.1). Classification (NCBI taxonomy): domain Eukaryota; kingdom Viridiplantae; phylum Streptophyta; class Magnoliopsida; order Asparagales; family Asparagaceae; genus Asparagus; species Asparagus kiusianus. The sequence continues at coordinate 311,226 of BQKN01067809.1, read as the reverse complement.
TGAGATTATGATA
>BQKN01067809.1:298902-311203 GCA_022839385.1 Asparagus kiusianus | reverse complement strand
ACATCTTTATAGTTGAGATTATGATACTCGTGTTTGTATATTGTGGATTTAGAACTTATGATATGTGTGTATTGTTTGTTGTGAAAATTATTATTGTGGATTTGGAACTTATCGTGAAAAGTGAATGTATATATTTCGATTGTTTATGAAAATTGATTGCATGAGAGGTTTAATTGGGAAAATTTGGATTGTATTCATTGCGAGATGTTTTGGAATGCGTGTGAAATGTCGTTTGGAGATTTGTATGTACAGGGAATATATATATATATGTACAGGGAACTGAGTATTATAGCACCAGATTTTTTTTAGCTGCTGATACTTATCGCTGACGGGAAGCTTGTCAGAGATATTACAAACATCACTGACGGGAATCCCCGTCAGTGATAAGTATCGCTGACGGGGATCCCCGTCAACGATAGAGAAACATCGCTGACGGGGATGCCCGTCAGCGATACTTATCTCTGACAGGGAAACCCGTCAGCGATAGAGAAATATCGCTGACGGGCATCCCGTCAGCGATGTTTCTCGCCCGTCAGCGATATTTCTCTATCGCTGACGGGCTTTGTCGTCACCACCCCTGCCGTCAGCGATACTTATCACTGACGGTTCCCCGTCAGCGATAGTTCTTCCCTGACGGGACTATCGCTGACGGCGTATCCTTGACGGGACGCCGTCAGCGATAGCTATCGCTGACGGGAATTTGGGCATCGCTGACGGGAATGCCCGTCAGCGATACATGATTTTCCACTAGTGTCTTCCCGTCAGCGATACATGATTTTCCACTAGTGTCAGTTGCTCTTGGAGTCAATATCTACATCGTTCTTCATCAAACTCCGCTTCAGTTTTTTAAAGAACGGTTTGCTAATCAAAGGAATTGTACGATCTTTCTGATTTTGTGCTTAAAACGTTTTTTGTAGTTTATGTCAAACTTATTTTTACAGCGTACTCTAGACGGTGATAACTGAGGTTTGGAACTAGCTAATGCTAGGCGTTACTCGTTATGGAGAGTTAGGTTAGACGACTGATTTTGGATAAATTTTAGGATGAGGTCTCCGTAACCCTGCTGAATAGGGTTGTGGGTCAGAAGAATTCTCAGGAGAAGAACCTGAATTATAATCCTAAAACTACTTAAGCAATTTTACTCTCCTTAACAAGAAAGAGACAAACATTCTGTCAAACAAGGCACTAAAAAAAAGAATATCACATGGAAATCAAAAGACAGGTACAGGAGGTACTCAACTGTTTGATTAATCCAAAAGCAAAAAAAAGAATATCACATGAAAATCAAAAGACAGGTACTCAACTGTTTGATTAATCCAAAAGCAAAAAAAAAAAAAAAAACACTAAAATTCAGCAACAACCATAGGTCCAGCTAGGATAGGAGCTGGATAACAGATATTTGGCATTTTCTTTCTACACCAGATGTAGAAGGCTACCAACTAGTCGAGCTAAGCTTTGGTTGAACCATCCTGATGTGTAACCATAAAGTCTCAACTTTTCTTCAATTGTTTATTAAGTAGGTATTTTGATTATCCTTAAAGTACCATTCTAGTTTACAGAAGATTCGTGATACTTTAAATTCCAAGATTTCCCAATGTGCATTGACCTTATCAAAGTCGGGATAAATTACAGTAAATACTTTATTTTCTTATAATGTAGGAAATTACACAAAATTCCTTACAGTAAATTCCTTAAAATTTCTAGTATTTGTAGAAAATCCATTATATCAAAAGTGATAGTCTCTGTTTCAATTTATACAAAATTACCTTAGATATGCAAAAAAATGTAACTCCAGCGTATGTAATTATTTCTGCTTTCATGTAAGCATGTGTAATATACTAAAATTGATAATTACATCAAAAAAAGTGAAGCATATAAAATCTCTTTTTTAAATTTTGGGATTCCTACAGATTATAGAGTGATTTTTTTATTTAATTTTCCATTAAAATTATGATTCCATTTTTCCTATAATACCTAACTCTTTCACTGTTTCATTATGAACTGGGGTTAAGACCTATTAAGGAAAGAATTAAAATACACACAAATGGATTAGTAGATTAGACGCATAATAAGTTAGTTAATATCATTACATCAACAGCTTAACTCCTCCATTTCTTATTCCTCAGATCGTAGCTCATACTTTGTACAGGAAACAAGTGACAAGGACAAAAACTTAAGTCTATTGGTCTACCAAGAGATTCAACAACTCCTACCTACTATACATATATTGTAAATAAAACCACAACTTGTTGTAGTAAAATTACAAACTTGCCCTCTTTTTAACAATGATTTCCCAACTGCCGTTAGCTTTTCTCCCTGTTCATCCACTTCTGTGCATGACTACGTTGACTAATGAACAACCTAAATCCTCATTCAATTCATCATAAACATAAACAGTTTGATTGTCATAATGATCAAAAGTCAATATAACAATACGGAGTTGGACAAACATGCACATACTTTGGTAAAAAGTCAATATGTACATCAATATCAAATACATTTAGGATACATGTATACACTATTTGCCTTGCACCATGCATTCACATTTAGGAAATTTGACCTAACCCTTTATTATCCTACATCAAGTGGACAAATTTCAGCACTTCAATAAAAGCCTCAGGTCTAAAGAGCATTCTAGACATTTCTTAACAAAATTGACTCTCAACCTCCACTTCCTCAATTTTCATTAGTATTCTTAAACAATTTCAACTTGTTTTGAATATCCTACCATGAGTTCAAACAAAAAGAAGTCTCCTTCTCTAACTGAGGAGGGCTTCGAAGCTGAAATGGGCAAAAAGACTCAGCTCTCACCAAGGAAATGGAACCTCAGAAACCAGCTTAATTACTTTGTGGCCACGGTCATGGCCTTCGTCACCATCGCAGCAATCACTCTCACTGCTGAGAATGCAAGCTTTTGGCTTGAAGAATCCTCAGCAGTTGTTGTGAAGAACTCTGAAGAGAGCTGTAACTTGTTTGAAGGAAAATGGGTGTATGATAATAATACATACCCTTTGTACTCGGAGAAGAAATGCTCGTTCATGTCAGATCAATCGGCTTGTGAGAAGTTTGGGAGGAAGAATTTCAGGTATCAGAATTGGAGGTGGCAGCCTCATGGATGCAATCTTCCAAGGTATGAGAAGTTTCTATGTAGTTGATTGTTTGCATTTTTTATAATTATACATAAAGGTTCCTAAGATGCCACCTTGGATACAATATAAAAATGCACATATTGATGCGCGAATTAGACTAGTCCAATGGATGATCTGCTGCATTTGTCATTATCTAAATATCTCAAAACATTTATAAAACAGAATTTATGATGTTTCAATACTTCTAACAAATATTTTTCATTGCGTTTTTATGTTTCAAGACTTCTAACAAATATTTTTCATTGCGTTTTTAGTTGTATTATTGTAAAACCGTTATTTCTAAAATCAATTGATGTGTGAGTATTTATAACTCAATATGCCTGGTTTTTTGTTTGTATATCATTCAAAGCATATAGATCGAAATGAATAGAGTGGATCAAGTAAATTAATTATATACAACGTAGTTTTGAAGGTGCATTCTTAGATTGATTTTAAGGTGGCCCCTTAGGAGCCTTTTTCCCTACATACATAGTGATGTTTCAAATAAGCATGTTTCTGATTATAGTAAACTGGTTCTTGTCCTGAGAAATCCAGCTGTCAAAGTAATCACTTTTACTATTACCTTATGTTCATCGTAGTTTACCTAGAGTTAAATTCAGCATATTTCCAGAATTGTTTTCATGCTAATTCTTAATCTTTTAGATTCTAAAGACTTTTTCTACATTGTTTGCATTAGAATAGTTTTCTTTTGACTAATTCATCCTGAATATGCAAAATGAGCTCATTAATACTACTGAAAAGAAGAAAATACACAATGCAGATCCGTTTATAATCCATTGGATATGTCGAGATTGATATCCTTTTATTCATTGTACATATTCTTAGTAGAACGGAGAAATTCCCATAGCACTTAGTTAAAACCAATATCTTCTAAATTGAAGCTCAATACAGATTGACAGGTACCTACACCTTCATGTAACATAACAAATTATGAACAAATTATAAAAGTGCTCAGACTATGTGATGCAAAATCCATATGATGTGAAACATAGAAAATGAACTGCAAATTTATTTCCAACTAATACAGCGATCATTTGAATTGAACAGGTTCGATGCCAAAAGATTATTAGAGAGGCTTAGGGGTAAGAGGCTCACATTTGTTGGAGACTCTCTAAACAGAAATCAATGGATTTCAATGGTTTGTCTCCTAGATTCAGTCATATCCATTCCTCACAAATCCATGGAATCTAAAGGATCACTCATGTCCTTTAAAGCCAAGGTTTAATTCCTTTTCGCTATTTTAATTCAGATTATTTACACTATTTTAATTCAGATTATTTGCAATTTATGTCATATCCATTCCTCACAAATCCATGGAATCTAAAGGATCACTCATGTCCTTTTAAGCCAAGGTTTAATTCCTTTCCGCTATTTTAATTCAGATTCTTTACAACGTATATAATTGTAACTGACTATTTCATATCCAGGAATATAACGCATCAATAGAATTCTATTGGTCCCCATTGCTAGTCGAATCGAACTCTGATGATCCAGTACACCATCGGATACCTGATAGGATTGTGAGGGCACAGTCTATTGAGAAACATGCAAGATACTGGATGGGTGCTGATATCTTGGTCTTCAACTCTTATCTTTGGTGGAGGAGAGATAAGATGAAGGTCTTGTAAGTACCTTCTACAGTAATAAAATGATCCATGTTCTCTGTTTTCGTTATTTGATCTAAGATAATTTCAGTTGAGCATATTTGTTTCATCTAACACGATAACACCTAAATTTGATTGTTCTAAGGTCATGTTCGGACTAGGACTTGTTTTATCTCGAGATTAATTTAACTGACTATAGTCCTAGGATATAATAATCCAGGAGACTATAGTGAGTTAAATTTTTAATAATTATTTGGCTCAATGTACTATTAATACCTCTAATACCTTTAGTGTGCTTGGAAGTTTATCATCATGAAGGGGTACAGGATTATGAAATAATAGTAAATGTCAAAAATGCCCTTCTTCCTAACAAGAGTGAATTATAGCTTCTTAATGATGAAACAAGTGAAGTAATCTAGAGGGAAAACATATTATGTATTATTTAATGTGGAACACATTACATATGTAGTGCATGCAGTTAGAAGTGCTTATAGCTTCAGATGCAACGAAAAAGATGGAGCTTCACATTCATACTGTAGAATAGGTTCAAACTGTAAAATGATCCCTTTGTTTTCCCCCTGAGTATTGCAGAGAGCATTCAGTGTCATCAAATTTGAATATTGCACAAAGCACTCAACATCCAATGCCAAGAAATCTTGGCTGGGGAGGGTTAAGGGGTAATGTGGTCATCTTGGGTCTAATCCCAATTGAAAAATAGTACCAGGATTACAATAACATCGGCTCCCCCTCCTTTGTTTAGTCTGTAATCTATGAGCTATTTTAAAGGTTAATTAGTCCAACCTAATGCCCTTTAAAATTTGGAAACAAATACCTCACTATTTCGTGTTAAGGGATAAAGGCTTATTAATTTATATTAATACTCAATCCAAACATGGCCTCAATGATCTTAAGACTTGAAAACTACTGTGAATATCTGTTTTTATTGTCACTTAAATTTGTTCTTATAATAAAACATCTATCCGTGATTTGATTTTTTTTTCAGGTTTGGTTCATTTGAGGACAAGGATGGCATCTACAAAGAAATTGAGATACATCGTAGTTATGAGCTTGCATTGAAGACATGGTCAGATTGGCTCGAATTCAATGTGGATCCTCTAAAGACCCAACTATTTTTCATGAGCATGTCTCCTACTCATTTCTGGTAAGTGTGATCAAAATGCTGAAATTTTATCATCCAAACCATGAAACTTGATTTAGCTACAATCAGAAGCTCAAGCTTTCGTATAGTGGTTATCGAACATGATATCAGACAAATCAAACACTAAAAAATGAACTTGAAAAAAAAAATCTGCTACGGTCTAATATGAAGTACTGAACTTATGCAATTATGGGATTGAATGTTCCTGAACGACTATTTTATTCTCTGAGAATTTCAATCCTGAAATATTTCAAAAACAACACAGTTTGTCAAAATAAAGCATTAGCCAAGTATCTATTGATCTAATTAATGATGTTTGCTAACATTGTTGTTGTGTCTCGCTATTGTTTCTTTTCTTCCTATATATGAATTCTACAAAACAACTTATTTTAATACTTTTGGCCTTAACAATCTCCTTGAGTAACTCTCTGATAATTTGTTTTTTGATCATCACCTAAACATGGAAAGGTCTCAAATCAAAAAAGATAACTATATGCTCCAGTTTTCTAATCATCATAAAACTTGCAGTTATCAGGGTTTCTTTGCGCATGTCTGCACATGTATGTCTATATGTCTATGTTGTAATAAATATGACATATAATGAATATGAAACTATCTTGGGTAAAGTTGTTTCAAAGTCCTATAGTAATCACCAATGATATCAATTTTTTTTGTGTGTACTAAAAAGCATAAATTTCTGCAGGGGTGAAGAATGGGGAATCAACAGCGGCTTAAACTGCTACAACGAAACCGAGCCAATCACAAAGGAAAACTATTCAGGTAGAGGATCAGATCACAAAATGATGCAAGTAGTGGAATCAACAATTGAAGGGCTAAGCAAGAGAGGAGTTACTGTACAAATACTCAATATTACTCAGCTCTCAGAGTACAGAAAAGATGGTCACCCATCAGTTTACAGGAAGCAGTGGGAGCCTCTAACCAAAGAGCAGCTAGCAAACCCTAGTAGATATGCCGATTGTATACATTGGTGTCTTCCTGGTGTTCCTGATGTATGGAATGAACTCCTATCTGCTTCTATTTTATCCAAATAGCAAAAGAAACAATTCTTTTGTTCTCAAAATCAAGCATTTTTTCCATTGTGATAGTGTGCTCATATATAACGTCAGGCAGTTTGTCTAACAAAATTATGGATACAGTATAAGCTGTAAACTAATAGGCAGTATCATAAACTATTTTATAATATTTAAAAAAAACAATAGGGATTATTTAGGAAACTGCAGGATAGTTTTTGTCCTAGAAATTTCAGTAATATTTAGGATAATGCGTCTGCACAGGCATGGAAGTGCTTAATATATAGTAGTAATTATTCCTGAGGCAACAAAACTACAAAACCTATAAACAGCACACCCTTTTTGTATAATAATGATTTGTATACATGATAACTTTACAAATGAATCTGCTGTATATTGGTCCAGCACCGTATAGTTGATACACTTTTCTTTGGGTGTAAGAATTCCTCTCACTGATCACTGATTACTGAGACTTATTTTTTGTTTCCTTTATATATGATGCATATATCTATATATAAATCTCAAGTTGAACTTGGTTAAAAGATTTCCTGTAAAATTTCTGCAGAGTGGACTTCTAAGCTTAGGCCTTCAGTCCACCAAAACTACTAGTCCGCAACTTTGAAGATTTTCTTACCTTTTGATCATTACAAGTAGTCTGCAACTTCTAATTCACCTGACGAATCATCTCCAGTCCTCAAGACTCTTGCTTTATTATCTATTATCTCCAGAACCTAGTCAATAACAGAAAGGAGTTATCTAGCATTTCAGTGAAATGATAAAAGTTCGGCTGATACAATGACGATATAACAACTGTCACCACATTTGTAATACTTTCAGCGACAATTGTGGAGCTTTTAATCAATGAGGTAGTTAAACTACTGGACTCCCAAGACATGATTCCTATCTAATATTTACGGTATTTTGTTTGAGGGCAATTTGGTAATAATAAAATTCAGCACATTTCCATGCTCAATTTAATCCAGTCCACAATATGATCCAAATCACATGTGACCAAACTTAAAGTAGAATGCTGAAAAGTTATTTTAAGCTTCATTTTACCTCAGCTCTTGAGTTAAGCACTCCACTTGACATGCCGACATCAATACACCATATCTTCTCATTATACTTACTGCAGTCCATTAGATATTTCAGGATGAGCCTCCAAATGGTCTTGCATTTAAGAAGATTCACTTTGAAAATTTGTACAAGAAAAATACCAATTTGCACCATTAAGCTGTGGAGTATGACCTAGTACCATACCCTTGGCCCCTACGGATTGTAGTGTCTTTTCAGCAATGGAAGATATCTGAGAATAAGCTTCACTTATCAGAATGAATAATTAAACCTTTAGGTCCTTTCAATTACTTGGCATACAATGAGGGCTAATTACCTTCCACGATGGAGAGCCTACATTTGCTGAATCCTTTGAGTAAAGACGATTCCAAACCACACTATCATAACCTCTAGTAGCTATGAAAGGAATTTCAGGAATATCGTTATCGTCATTGACTCCTCGCATCCAACATGAAACCTCTCTGTTCATTCTTTCAATACCATATGCAACTGCAGAGATACCACCAGACTTCATTATTCAAAGGTTATGCTTTTCATAATAAATCTGTGGTTGGTAATTAGCTTTTCATTCACTTATCAAGTTGGCAGAAATGAATTTTAAACTTTACCATGATGAGGAAGAAGGCCACCATGACAAAATATCCAATCTCCAACTTTCAGAATTACACCATGGCGTGCCAACTCACAAGCCATTGGACCGCCAGGCCTAAAGAGTGATGACCTAGCTACAATCGCCTTCTGCCTCTGTCCTAATATTTTCACAAATCTGTCAGCATTACAATTAAAAACAACTGGATATTATCATTTATCTTTTTGATACTGTAGCAATTGCTACATCCTAGCAAATTGTTGTGTCCTTTGAAAACAGTCATGAAATATGAGCACAAATACCAGTTATAAAGATTCAAGAATATCTACAATGAAAAGAATAGATGAGTACCTTCATTAAATTCCAAGGACCCCAAGGACTTTGGGACATTCTTCGATCTACTTTATACCTTTCAGCAACACTAATCCATCCAACAAAGGCCTCTTCCCAATTTTCATATCCTTGTAGATACTCAAGGAAGTCTATACACTCATCGAACGACCCAGGATCAACATATCTAAAATCACCTTCTACATTCATCGTTTCATGGTTCCCATTTACCTTCAACATAATGCTCAAAAATGTATTTAGGAATATCCAAAGTTCAGTCTATGATATTCCAAAACTATTGAACTTAGTTGAAACATGGTTAAACATGTATAAGAAAAGGAGAAGCAATAACCGAACCTGAAAGACTGCACCACCACTAGATTCTGCCTGAATATTTAGTGAGCGTAATAGAGACAAAATAGCTATTTCATCTTCACCTCGATCAAGAATATCTCCAAGTTGAACTAACACCTAAAAATAAAAAGTTAGTTATTCTGCGTGCTTGAGAATTGGTTTCAGGAACAGGATTTTGTAAAATTATTTTGTAAAAAATATTTTACCACTGTAACATCAAGTGAGGTTTCAGTGTCCATACAAATGAATTAATTGCAAGAACCAAGCATACATGATGCGCGTCAGCATGTGGTAATATAAAGAGATCTTAGAAATCATAGTATCATACCTGAAAGAGAAATCAAAAGTTTAAAAAAGATCAAGGGTATCAGACAGTTACCCTCTAACACAAAGGAGGATCATTATCAACTACACGGCTAATAAGCTATAATATAAGGGAATATCTTTTCTGATTTCCATTAATGGGCAGAGTGTTCTCTCATCTACTAAGACACTAAACAAAGTGTTTAAGAATAGTTCAGCATTATGGACTTGAAAGAATAGATTGTGGAGATACGGGTGGTTGCTCTTCTAAGTGTATATAAGCAAATAGGGATATAAGAAGTGAGGACCTAAGAAACAATTACATTAATGAATTAAGAAAGTTGATCCCTGAAAGAGCATGGTAGGGAGACTCTCGATTATCTAATGTAGCTTCATATATGCTTCATGTAAATCCTATATATGTCGCTCTTGTCAGATTATTGCCGCAACTACCGTAAACTCCAAAAATCAGAATAGTTTATAATGAAATACTAGATCACTTTTCCCGGCCCTTGGTACTTTATAATTTTCATGCATCCATGAGTTAAAAGTTTAATGGTGCAAATGAATATAAGATTCATCAAGAAATTAATTACTGCCTAACCGTTTCTCCACCAGTCCACAGATCGTGACCGTCTGAGCTCAAAACTCCCGCTATTTCTAGTGCAGACCTTGCTTGTGAGATGTCTCCATGCAGATCACCAACTACAAATCACATATCAACGGATGAAATATAGCATGTGAAAAATCAAGTCCTGTATTAGGAAACAGATGCAAGAGGAACTAGGGTTGTTGCTAGAATAAGTGCATCCGAATCGGAAAATTACCAAAAAAAAATTAAAATAAAAAAAATAACAGAGTCTTTCTTATACTTCGTCTTAAGATTGTCTCTCTCGTTCATTCAAGCATACAAGTGGTGTGCCAATTGAGATACAGGGTTAAGCTTCACAGTCAAAGCATTAATTCCCGAAAATTAACAAAACCGAACTTGGGCATTCATCAAACAACATCAAATCATGCACATAGAGCAAAATCAGCCCAGATTATCATCTGGGTATATATCAGTATTAACCATCAAACACCTAAATAAACATCTTAAATTGAAAAAAAGATAGAAATTTTTATTTTGAACGAAAATTACCAGCAACAATCCTGCGGCCAGGTGCAGTAACAAAGGTCGGGGGATTGCCAGTAACTGTTATGGGCTTCAGCCCACCATTGGAATGAGAGGGCTCCGAGAGCTTGCGAGGTTGGGAAGCTGAAATGGGTAGAGAATTGATGGGAAAAGAAGCCATTTTTTTTTTGTGTGTGTTTTGTTTCTTCAATGGCTATTGAGAACTCCAATCTTTTAAAAAGATTTGGACTTTGATTGTGTTGTACTTGCTTTTTCGGAGAATTTTTAGAGGCCTGGAGTTGGTGGCAGAGTTCAGGAGCGGTTATTGGCCAAGTGTTTGAGATGAGTCCAGTGCGGTAAGGTTACCGTCACCGCGTACACGACTGTGCTACAATTTATTGCTCGGAGTTGGCATTGAATAGAAAATGGGCTGGGCCAATCCAGCTGATAGAGCCTATGATTAATATAAGTAGATTGGGCCCTAAAGTTTAGACGCAATGATTAGCCCAAACAGTATTCAATATTGGCAACCAATCCACGCGAGAGGACCCCATAGTTTTTTTCTTTTCTTTTCTTTTCTTTTTTTAACAAGGAGTCGAATCCAGGACGGGGAGGTATATTGTAACCTCTCAACCTTTTCAGATTACCCACGATGAGGAATGTAGGGGTCCAAAAGTTAGTTTGGAAATTTTAGTTATACTATTTTATAGTTAAAATCACTTCTCTCCTAAGATTTGTAATCTACAAAGTACCACTATTGCCTTCTATTATGGTGACCTACCTGTTGGGCTCCGTGTCGAGGAACCAAACCAAACACCGTTAGAGAAGGAAAAAACTAACCAATCAATGCATAAACATAAAATATCAATTTTAACATGGTTCGGCAATTGCCTACGTACACGGGGCAAGAAGGGGATGGGGTTTTTCACTAATAGAGAATACGAGTACAAATTGAGATTACAAATCACTCGAAGGAACAAACTAATCTCACCACAAAGCTCTTAATCTCTCCAAATAACCCTAAACAAATAGATCAGAAAATACCTCTTTTTTATGCTCCAAATATCCCAAACTCAAGCCTTTGAAACCCTAGAAACGTATATTTGTATTTATACAAAAACCAAAACCAATTAAGAACAGGAAACCAAAAGTTGGGCCTGACCCGATACGCGGTCGACTGCCACGGTCAACCGCGCCCAACGACAAAGCCTGTAAATGTGTTACAGGGTCTGGCGGTCGACTGCGTCAAACGACAGAGCCCAAATATCTCCTACAGGGTCACGCGGTGGACCGTGGCGGTCGACCGCACCAAGTCCAGGCTCATGCCTGAGCCTGTGCACGTTCGTGGTCGACCGACCTTGCGTCACGGTCGATCGCGCAGCTCCAAAACAGTTCCATGTGTCCCAAAAACCTGTTCTTCTCCCAAATTCTTTGGGTTTTCTTCACTACCTGAAAAGGCACCTTAAACTTTTCTCCTTATGTATGAGAGTCTGTCAAGTATTCAATGCTGGGATTATCTTATTTCATTCATGAATGATATTACCAGTTTAATCTGAACAACCATATTAGGAGTTGTGAGTTATATATATATATA
>BQKN01067809.1:245825-257931 GCA_022839385.1 Asparagus kiusianus | reverse complement strand
GGATGGGTTCATGTGCGGGGTTGGTTTTTTTTTTTTTTTTTTTTTTTGTTTCCCTAATGCGCAAGTGCCACTAGTTATGGTGTTGCGAAATAGCAAAACCGAAACTGAAAAATAACAATATCATGGAAGTCTTCTGGCTGCATACGCTTCAACGAGGTTACAGAGCTAGGCTGGCCCATGTTTTTCTTTTAGTAATGCGTTGGAGCATCCCCGATCACTCGGCGAAATCCCCATCCCTCCAAATTTGGAGAGTGAATCCTCTCCTATCACTCTCCAATTTTGGAGATCTTCAAATCTGGATATGGTTCACTCTCCAAACAAATCCGGAGAGGCTCTCCAAATTACTATTTAAACTTTCATTATTTACAACTTTGCCACTTTCGACGATTTAATTTTTTAAAAATTACCATTTTGTCATCATTCTTAGTAATTTAAATAAGATGTTTAATTTTAAATAAATATAATTAAAAAATTATTAATCTAGTTTTTAAAATAATTATACATTTGGAAAGGTCTCGTCAAGATTTTCAAAATAAAATTAAGATTAATTTATTTTAGTATTGTTATAAAATTATTATTTTTTAAATTAAATAAATAAGTATTAAACATGAAAATTTAAACACGGGGACCTATTTAACTTGCCCTATAAGAAAATACAAGCATAAATTATAATAATTTAAATTATATTTCTTCGTTGCTGTGCCTATGTGTTCAATTAGCGCGTTCTGAAGTATAAAATGAGCTTTCCTATCTTGAATCTTCCTATGTCGATGTTCGACATCATCAATCTTCATCTCTTCAGGTCTTGAAGATTCGTCGTGAACAATAATCTCTGATTTCGCATCGCGTTCATCCTCCACAGTCATGTTATGTAGTATAATACGAACAGTCATTATGTCGTGCAGTCCCCGTTTGTCCCAAGAACGTGATGGTCCCTTGATAATGGCAAATCGTGACTGAAGAACACCAAAAGCCCGCTCTACATTTTTTCGATATTCTTCTTGCATAGCAGCAAAGAGCTACCTCTTAGGTCCTTGTGGTTAAGATATTGTTTGTACAAGAGTAGATCATTTGGGGTTATCCCATTGGCCAAGTAATAATCTGTATCATAACTTTTTCCTAAAATACTATAATTAGCAGGAAGGGAAATACCTTGTGCTAGTTGGTCAAACAAATTTGAAGATTACAGTATGTTAATATCATTGTTAGATCCTGGTAATCTAAAAAACATGTCATATCCATAAGTCATACGAGGCTACTGCCTCGAGAATCATTGTTAGGCCTTCGTGACTTCCTGAGTACTGTCATGCTTAAGCCGTTGCAGTTTTTTCATTTTTAGTGCATGCAATCTAAACTGTCTAACATTCGCGAAAATTCACGCTCTTCGTCTTTCCTTAGCAACCGTGCAATGTCACCCGCAGTGGGATATCTCAAATATTCATCTCCAAACACTTATATAATTGCCCGACAAAATCTCTTCAAGTATTAGACTACGGTTGACTCACCAATACTAATATTTTCGTCGGTATTATCCGTCGAAGTTCCGTACGCCAATATGTAGTGAGCTGCTATTACTTTTTGTAAAGTCGATAATCTTAATACATCAAAACCATGTCTCTTCTGCACAAAGTAGTTGTCGTGCTCTTTTACTCTGTTGACAATGCGAATGAATAGATCTCGTCGACATCGAAACCTTCTGTGAAAATGAGCATCCTCATATGTGGGTTTCTCAAAAAAATAAACGTGCCAAAGTCGAGTTACCTTCTTCTCTTCCACGATTGATCACCATATGATCGGGAATCGATCCTTTACGTTTTCGTTCGATGCTCTCTTGAAGAGAAGACAACGAGCCAATATTTTCTTCAAGACTTCATCTCGCTCCTCCTACTTGGCCAGTGCATTCTCCCAGTCTTGAAAGCAAAGATCGAAGGTCTCTCCATCAGAGGAAGAAGAAGAGTGGTTCCAAGATGACCCTTCTCCAAAGCTTATATTTTATTGTACGGAGAGAAAAGAGTTGTGAAATATTGAGTTTTGCATTTAGAGTTCATATTAATAAAGAGTTGTAAAAGATCCATGTCCGGTCGTGTCAATATCGAGTTACGTGTTTGTTTTCTTGCAATCACCAAATTCCCACCATCACCTCTTGTCGGGTGATGTTTTTAAGATCCTTGTCCGGTCGTGTCAATATCGAGTCCCGTGTTTGTCTTCTTACAATTACCAGATTCTCATAATCACCTCTTGTTGGGAGACTTGTATTATAAATAATGGTAGCTCTTATACCATATGGTCACACTTCCATCATTTCTTTTTTATTTATTTAGACTACTTTTATCCACCAATCTTTTTTCATCCACTATGACATCTGTTCGAGGAAAATCATTTAGTAACCAAGAAGATCAGTTTCTGTGCTTGACATGGTTTGAAATTTCTCAAGACCCGGTCTCAGGCACATGTCAAAAGAAAGAGATGTGGGAAAGGATCAAAACAATATTCCATAAAAAGATAGGTGATAGACAAAGGACCCCAAGGTCTCTCGAATGTCGTATGGACACAATTAAGAATGCAGCAAACAAATTTCGGGTTTGTGTTCAACAAATCGAGCGTCTGAATCCAAGCGGAGCTTCTGAACTCGATATAGTAAGTATATAATCTTACTATGGATTTAATAATATCATTTTCAATTGTCTATTTTTTTTATAATTTTGTTAGTTAACTCAAGCTAGAATCATGTACGGAGAAGATGGTAAAGAAATGAGAGGATTTTAGTTTGATCATGTTTGGACGATCCTCAAAGATGCCGAGAAGTGGGCTGACCCTAAATCCGATCATACAGTTGGGAGCATCTTTGAAGGATCAGAGTCGAACACGCAAAGTCAGCCTAATGCAACAGAGGACGTTATGGATCTCAACACGAAGAGTGAAAGTTTTATGAACATGAGTGATGCCCAGTCTCCCACGTACAGCAGAGCAAGTCGGCATGTTGGAAGAAAAAAAGGAGTAGGCAAAGAGAAAAAAGTCGGGGGAGATTAGTTCTGAGGAGGGAATTATTAAGAGTATGCAAGAGATGGATGCTAAACGTGAAATGAGCAGGGAAAAATAGAGCGATTGATGATAATGAAACTTTAAAATAAAAAAATAAAATTAGAATTGCGAGCTAGAGAAATAGAACAACGTGACTAACAATTAGCTCTTCATCGTGAAAGCGAGGATAGACAAATTATGTTGATTGATCTAAATAAGATCGTCGATCAAAGTGAACGTGCTTACTATCAACAAAAAAAATAAGAAATTATTAATAGAAAAGAATATAGAGCTCCATCATTCGACTATGGATTTTCCTCTAGAGGGCCAAGAGGATTTTCTAAGCTTCTTAGAGGAGTTATAGGAGGAGAAAATATGGATTTTCCTCTGGAGATCAAGGAGGATTTTCTCAGTGTGCGGGAGAAGCTGATTCTGTAAGAAGAAATGAATATGGGGGTTCGTCGAGAGATCAGGATGGAACCGCTAGTTATAACGATAATGACCTGTCGGAATTTTAATTGTCTGTTATCATATTTTATTATCATATTTTATGTTTGAGGTTTATATTTGCGACCTATGGTATGTTGTATTAGAGGTTTATGTTTGCTTTTTTTTTATCGATGTATGCTTTGTCACTATTATTTCAGATTTTATTTTTTAAATATGTTGTATTGCATTATTAATATTGGGTTCATTTTAAAGCTCTCATCGACACCTTTCTAATGTTATTATTTTTTTTCAAATAAATTATTAAAAATAAAATTATTAATGTAAACTATATCGAACATTATTAATTTATATGGTTTTTTTGACAAAAAAATAAAAAAGAAAAATATTTAGAGTGTGTGGGTTAGAGCAAATCTCTAAATTTCACTCCAAATTGGAATATTCTAGGAATGTTCAATATTCTAATTTGGAGAGTGGAACTTAGAGAGTAGGGTTGGAGATGCTCTTGCACACCACTAGTTGTGAAGCTGGCACCTAGGCGCTAGGCCTAAGATGATTTCTTTTTTTGCTTATGTGGTGGCGAAGGAGCTTTTGCCGAAGGTCAGAGGAGTTAGAGGTGTTTATAGTTGATGGAGGAGTTTGTAGGAAACCAGGACCTAGCAGTGTTGTCCGCATAAGAGGTCTACGCTCCCCTAGCCTAGGTGGCTAAGGCGGAAGCTTTTTAGAACATTGCATTTCAATCACTGTTATCTGCATACACTTCAATCACTATTGTCTAGATCACATAAATTTGTTTCTAAGGTAGTCCAATGTTTTCTGAATTAAAATCAACACTATTATATGGACAAGATAAACAATTTTGATATGTTATTCAGAAGTTAGCTATGGAAATGGTATCATTAAATTTACCGGGACTGTGTACTTTTTTAAAGTTTATTATGAGATTTCCATTATGCAAAGAAATTAGATTATGCGTTACTATTAAATAAATTGATTAGGACAAAAGAATAAATGAAGAGATGAATTTGAGAAATTTTTGTGAGAAAACATTGTATTGTGTTTCATTTTGCGAAGAAACATGAGTAAAAATATGGTGAAAGACAAAACTTAAAAATCAGTAGTGATATAGGAATAATAATGCATATGAGCATATTCCAAGGTTTTAATGAGTTTTATCAATTGATGACAAGGTGATGGAGAGTCTATTAGGTATGTGCGTATGTACAACCTTTGGGGACAATTCTGGCTAGAGTAGAAAAGAGGATGGATGTAGATATAAGACCTGACATGGTTGAAGTTATGAAACATGATTTGATTGTGTGTTGCATGCTCTAATCTTCATTCTCGTATCAATTTATCTTCGGTCTTCTTAATTTATGTTTGGACTCTGCTATATATTGTGCATGCTCTAATTCTTCATCCTACCTGTTCACAATATTTGTTCTTGCCTTGCTCATTTCTTTGCCTCTAAAGCTTGCTCCTCTTCCAGGAAGAAGAAAACAAGAAGCCGCCGCAATGGGGACACAGTTGAACAAGTTCTAGCCAAATGGCAACAACTCAACAGAAATCAAGAACCCCAAAACCCCGAGAACTCTTCTCGAAAACCCCCTGCAAAGGGATCAAGAAAGGGCTGCATGCAAGGAAAAGGAGGCCCGGAGAATTCCGACTACAAATTCCGGGGAGTTCGGCAACGAACCTGGGGAAAATGGGTCGCTGAGATCCGAGAGCCTAACCGTGGGTCTCGCCTCTGGCTGGGGACTTTCGACACCGCTTTAGAAGCCGCTGTTGCTTACGATGCTGCTGCAAGAACATTGTACGGGTCTAATGCACGTGTCAATCTCCCAGAGCCAGAAGCAGATGCCTCCCCTGAATCTTACGAGTCTGCCACTAGTTCTCATGGCCTAAACTCCGTTCGGGAGACCAAGGTTCCTAAAGTTGAAGCAACAGATGATTTGATAGCTGAAGATTCTGGTTTTGGCACCGCTATACCCAAGGACAAGCCTAAGGAAGAAGAGTGGCGTTTTGATCAAATTCAAGATCTGCCAGAGGATATGTTTAATGTCAATGAGTGGCTACGAGACATGGATACGGATCCATCGCGTGGTACCTCGAGCGAGCAGGACAAGTACGCATTCACGCAGGGCTGCTTTGGGACGATTGACGCGTTACAACAAGAGGGACGGTTTGATGCCGATACCTACTGGCACTATGATGGCGCTGGCGCTTCGTTGCTGTTACAGAATCAGGATGAAGACTTAACGAGGAACTTTTGGCGTATGGATTGAAATTGATTTGAGGCAATGGTCCTGACTTATCCTAACAATTCTGACTATCCTAACAACACAAATTTTGGAACCTGTCGGTTTTGATGATCAAGGAATTCCCGAGATGGAAGTGGATGGTGTGGGCATTTTCGCGAGGGTTTCTAAAGGATGCGGGGTTGGAAAGGGAATTAAGTTTTGTGTATGAATAGAATGTTTGTTTATTTTTTTGGTATGGGGGGGATGTTTTGATACTAGGAAGGCTAGAGAGAAACATGTATATACAATGTTGAAGTGAAGTCGCTAGTTTAGGTTTATATAATATAATGAATGATACATATTTTGGTGGAGGACATTGTGCATTTTGAACGCTTATACTGGGAAGCAGTATTAGTGATAGTCGTTCATTCGTGTGTGACTTAAATTTAGTTCCTCCGGGATCTCCGGGATCAAAAGTCGGTGAGGATCAATGATTATAATTTTATATTAATTCTAACACGTCCTCATAGATTAAGCGTTTTTTTTTATGGGTCGAAACATGGACTCGCATAGTGGCATTAATTTTTAAAAAATCTGCATTTAATTCGTGGCCGGTGAGATTTGAACGTGAATTACTCTGATATCATCTTATATTTAGTTCTCCTAACCATTACACCAAAACTCTAAAGTTATGATGAAGATTAAGGATTATAGTTTTATATTAATTCTAATATGTCTCCGTAGATTGAGCGTTTTTTTATGGGTCAAAATTTGGACTCGCATAACGGTGTTATTTTTTTAAAAAATCCGTATTTAATTCTTGATCAGTGGAATTTGAATCTAAATTGCTTTGATACCATCTTAAGTTTAGTTCCTTTAACCGTCACACCAAAACCCTAAAGTTATGACTAGTACTAAGAAATTATAGTTTTATATTAATTCTAATAGTAAGTTTTCGTTGGTTAATATAATTTCCTAAAAGAGTTTGGCATTGAATCAAATCATTTTTCTTTTCTTTTGCACTCGTAACACCTCTAACCTGCAACAAGAACTGCCCAGAACCAACTTTCCCTTCCAACAATAATGTCTCTTAGTCCTGTCACCGAAACTGCATTTCATTGATGACAACGGCGCCATTTTTCCATTACAAAACAGCTCGTTCTCTAGGAAATGCACGGCTCAGGGACGACAAATGACAAAGCCCCCTATAATGCAGGAGGTTTATGTGCAATTAACCAAAGCATTGTACAGATTCAAGCATGTTTGCTGTATTTGGAGGAGTCCAACCCCCCTAAATACTAAAAAATACAATGGCTAACACAGAACAAAATGGATCACCTCTCTCTCTCTCTCTCTGCTCATCTTCTTCCACTTCCTCCAAACAACTCCCCAATCATACCCTCCACATCCTCCACCCTGTACTTCAACCTCACATTCCCCACTTTACACCTCCCCACAAAACTCCGGTAAGCCGGGACCACCAAAGCTACCGCCGCCGCCCTCATCTCCTCCCTCGCCCTCTCGTCCACCACCACCCACTCCCTCTGATCCATCCATATCTCCTCCACGTACCCGTCGAACACCCTCGCCTTCCCCCTCATCGCCTCCGGCCCCGCCCCGCTCTCCGTCCTTATCACCGCCACCACCTTGCTCCACGTCGCCTTCTGGTAGTCCGCCGACCACCTCTTTATCATCGCGCTCTGCCTCCGAACCCAGTCCTCCCCCATCAAGCCCGCCAGCTCGCTGTCCTTCACCTTGTTCAGGATGTACCTCCCGTTGTTGACCAGAAATATCAAGCTGAGCGGCAGCTGCTCGTAAATTTTCGACTTCTGCTCGAGGTTCCTGTTCAGGATTTCGAGAATCCACGCGATCTGGACCGACAAAGATGAGGAGGGACGGTCGAGATCGCTCGACGGGTTGTCGAGCTCTTCTTCCTCCATGACTTGCTCCAGGGTTCTTCGGGAGACGCAGGCGGTGCGGAGGTAGTTCATGACGTAGCGGGTGATCGGGTGGAGATTCCCACCGGGGACCGGGGATTTCGCTGGATCTCTTCGAATTAAATTCTCTAGCTCCGTGAATATGCCTTTGACCGTTGATCCCAGGCTTCTGTAGATGGAGTAGAGTTGATCGGCGAGCAATGGATCTGCTTCGGGGATCAGATCGCGGAGAGTCTCGTACATGTCGACGATCTTGAAGAGCCGCTCTGGGGACTTCGATCCGATCGCGATCGCGTCGGCGAAATCGAGAAGCTGGATCGCCGATCCGCGGCAAGATTCGGCGAAGGCGAGATCGGCTATCGGGGGAAGGTTCGAGAAGATCCGATCGCAGAGGAGGCGCTCGCTGGGAAAGAGAACGCGAACGAAGAGAGTGACGCCTCGAATCCACCGCTGGATCTCATCTTCTAGAAGACTCCAGGGAGTTGAGCGGATCTCTTCGCCGGTTTTAGGGCGTAGGCCGAGGCGGGATAGGCTCTCGTCGAGGAAATCCCGGCGAGAGAGGCTGTAAGCGCGAGCGATCTCGCGGCCGAATCCCGCGGCGGCGACTCGCCTTGCGATCTCGCTGAGATCGGCCATGGATCCCCGCGGGACCGCGTCCACGATTATGTTGTAGTTAGTCACCGGATTCGCCACCGGAATCTCGTCTCCGCCGTCGGATTCCTCGCCGTCGGACTCGAACGGCGAGGACTGGATCGGATCGACGGCCGATCCCTCGAGAATCGTCTTGAACTCGTCCTCGAGGCGAAGCACGCACTGCTGCAGGAGATCGTCGGCGCGATCGAAGGCAGGAGGTTCGAGCTCGCGGATCCGATCGAGGAGAGAGTCAACGGCGGCGAGGAACGAGGCGGCGGAGTCGGAGTCGGACCAGATCGGCCGGTCAGAGGCGAGGAAACCCGTGATCTGGCGGTAGATGGACCGGAGAGGGACGAGATCGCTGTGATCCGGGTCTACGTCGTCGCCGGAGTCGGAGAGCTTCTCGCGGGAGAAGCGGCCGTCGAAGTTGGAGAAGATGTTGAGGATGTCGTCGGCCATGGTGTCGGTGCGGCCGAGGGTCCTGGCGATGTGGCGGGCAACTGCGATGAGCTTCTCTTCGCCTTGCTCAGAGGCCATTTCTGGGGTTCAGGTCGGGGATTTTGCCGCCATTTTCTAGGGCTAGGGCTTGGGAGGATAAGGATTAAAGGGATGCGGGTACGGGTGGGTGAGGAGATGGGAAACGCGGCGTGACAGAGACAGTGCTGACGTGTGCATTTTCGCAGTGGCGGGGTCTGTAATTTTGCTGGAGAAGAAACGCGGGAGGTGGGATGACTTTTGCTGTGTGATGATCCGCGGAGCACGTTAAGAGGTGAACGAAATTGATGAAAAAATTAGGCGAATTGTTATGGTCTTCAAAATAAGGAGTTTCAGCTTTTCTCCAAAACTTGACATATGTACTTAATCGCATGTGTTGCAGAAGTAATATGGGTTAATTAAGAGTGGAAGAAATGTCAATGCATTTGTACGTACAAGTTTAAGTTTGGTTAGGTGTTGTTATAGCACAATGCAAAGGGAAAATATCTAAAATTATGGAAATCGTAATTACATTAAATTGAAGAATTTCAATTGTATGTAAATTACATGGAGTTATGAATCTTTTTTATTCGGTTATATATTTATGAATAAACTAATAATATGATTAAAAAAACTTCGCCCATAAATATACAATTGAAAGACTAGAAAATTATCAAGCTAGTGTACATAAATATCTCACTAGATATGGACAGAATTCAATAGAAACCTTCAATATAATCTCACGGGCATTACTAGAATCTTTAATAAATGGGCGTCAGACAAATGCATGAACTTCTCTAAGAAAATTATGTCTCCGCCCGACTCAAAGATTAGTGTCTCTTTGATGCAAAAGAAATTAAGTAAATTATCTGTTGAGAGTAACCTCAAAAAACACTCTTGTCGGGAATAATTTAAGAAGCCAACGTGTCAGAGCTTTTCGTGCTCCGCGGTGTAGAATACCGAAGATCCAGAAAGGTTCAATCGTTTAAAAGTAGACACCACGTTGAAGACTCGAAACTATGGGCTGCTACCAAGTTGGGCTTGAGCGTAGGGCTGTTCATTACAGTGTTCGGGTCTGATCCTTTGTTAAAAGATCCGTTGCCCCCAGAATATTTGATTCGAGTTACGAAGCTTTTACATAAAGAAAACTTTATGGAAAGGCGAAGAAGGCCTGTAGACCCGAAAAAAATCATATTTGTCTGCTACTTCTGCAATCTTGCGACATGCTCCATTAGAATGCGGCTAGTGTGCATCCGTGTAAAGGACGGTCCACTATTTTTTTTTAATTACTGTATTTTTAAACTGGTATCTTTCTAATTTTTAATATATTTAATTTAATTATTGTAAGTTTAAAATTAAAAATAATATTTACTCTTTTATACTTAAAGAAGAATTTTTCAAATTTTAAAAACATTTAATTTAGAAATTTTATCTGCTCCTCTATACTTAAAAAAAATCCAAGTTTTAATATATTTGATTTACTTTACTGTTTATGATACAGTAAAAAAACTGTAGCATATATAAATAGTAACTTTAAGTATGATTGAGCAAATTTGATTTACTGTTTGTGCAACAGTAAATTAATATTATATGAATAGTAATTTCAAGTGATTCCATTTACTGTTCATGCTACAACATTCAATGTATCATGAACAATAACTCTTTGGATTCTCCTTTAAGGGGGTGTTTAGTTCGGTTTCTATAAAAAAGGAAAAAGAAAAGTGTTAAGAAATTAATTTCCTTGTACTTCTATAAAAATTTGTAGGAGAAGTTTATAGAACTCAGAAAAGTATTACCTTTCTTGTTTGTTGCTGTTATTTCTAGTGCTGAAAAGTAATCTCTAATCAATGACAGACAAGTGTTCCACATTATGCGTAATCGAGTCAGCACTTTAAGATAACCAAAGGCCCGATTCGGTCGACTCGACACGCTGACATCTTGCTAGGATGACTCGAAAAGCGTTATATGTCGACCTCTGGCTAATGCGACTACTTAATCATCCCACTCGACCGACTAATCGACCGACACCTTGCGAAAGCGACTCAAAATGTGGTACTTTTCGACCACCAAACGAGTAGAATGGCAACGAAATACCTCGAGCTTCGATCCCCTTCTAGCGTACTGACAATTGATCATTTCACAATAAATGTCATTAAATGCATTATGAGCGTCAATATTTTTTTGCCTCCAATAGTCTTTATGACACATCGGACCACGTCGGCACCGCACATCCCCAATCACTTCACATTAAAACCGAAGTAAACTCTCCTCCACTTGTCAGCCAACATATGTAAAGCAGAGGTTGACGTGGCCTCCATCCTATACTCGGCCGAAGTTACCATTCTACCATACTACGCCACTATAAATAGGGATACTATTTTTAATAACAGGGTAAGATCTTTACATCTACCCATTGTGCTTAAGAACTATTGCAGTTCATTTTACTTCTCCACTCAAGCAAATCACTAACTTGATCGTCATAGGAACAACTCGGGAACCCAACCCCGTCCTCTTACGATTTGCTACTTGTGTAGGGAAGAACAACCTACTCCGGAACCAGACATTTGGAGGGTTAGAGGATCGACCTTCGACAACTTAATCACTTTTTTCATTTGACTGTTTGATATCAACCATCAACAGTTACTATTTCTTTGTTCGGTTCAAAATATGAAAATGAGTTCATAACTTAATAGAAAATAAGTAGTTGTTTTTTTTGTTTGGTTGGATAAGAAAATTTTATGGAAAAGTGAAACTCATGCAAGAATGTAGTCAATTTCAAATTTAATGGAAAAGTTATATGGGCGTACTTTATTACTATTTAAATATAAATGTTAGATTTTCTTATAATTTCCGCCCATTTGGAGAGGAAGTTGTTTCCTATAAAATAATATACTTTTCCTTACTACATAGAAAACATTTCTATAATTTTTTTAGAACTAAACACAATTTATAGAAATATTCATGAATCTATTATTTACGATAACGTCATATTCTTAGGTGTTTTCTTAAAAATTTTCTATAAAATAGGTGAACCAAACAGCCTCCAGAGGAGTAGATACAAAGTTGGTACGAAAAAGTGCTAAAAGCTAAGAGGTAGCCACTTATTCTTACTCATAATGTGAACTGGACAAAAGTGACAATATATTTCGAACTCTTTGGCAAACTTTTCAAAATTAGCATGAGTGACGTTCGCCAAGTTCTAAGATAAAACTTTTGATCTAATGCAGAGGTATAACTGGTTTAATAGGTTTTTACTGGCCAAGTTATAAGATTAAACATGTTCTCATTTTTGAGAGATTGTTAAACATGATGGAATTTGAAGAACACAACCCTCTACAAAGGAAACTTTTATTG
>BQKN01067809.1:227634-240825 GCA_022839385.1 Asparagus kiusianus | reverse complement strand
ATCTCATTTGATTTACATGTGATCAATTTTGGACATCAATAGTCGTTCGTTAATAAGAAATTCGAAGGTTGGATTTGGGATAAATAAGTATTAATTAACCAAAGATTGTCCTTTCAAAAGAGAATGTAGTTAAGCATATAAATAAATACTGGTCCTGATAATGGGTTTGGATCCTGTTTCGGGTTTGGGTATATATTGAAGTAAAAAGTCAGAACTAGTGGATCCGGATCTGTCAGGCTAATAATCAACTATTTATACATTCTTCCTTGTTGTGGACGTGACTTTATTGGTCTCGACTCTTAACTTAAGTTAGTCTTATGTTATTGTTAGTCAAAGCTGGTGAATCTCAAGAATCACAAGTTGACAAAGTTTTTGTACAAAAAAGTAATGGTTTTGTTTAGCAAGCAACTGACTTTTTTGTGATTGGAGATTTTGCTAGGAAACTTCAACAACATCAAAGCTCACATCGACTGAGATTTGAGTTCTCACCAACATAGGCCATGACTTGGTCTTCATTGGAAAGCAGTAGGCGTCAATGTGGCCCATCTTTGGTCACTATTGAGAATATTAGACTTCATAGAAGACAAGTTTTATTTATTTTATTATATAGACTTAATTACGAATGGGCCCCTTGGAATATTAGCTAGTTGCAAAGAGATCTCCTATAGTTCTATTTGTTGCAAAAAATAGACCCTTTATAGTTTTACTTGTTGTGAATAGACCTCCTGAGTGAATTTTTTAATTATATTCATTAAAAATATTTGAGGAGATGGATAGACCCCTTATAGTTCTATTAGTGAGGATAGACACACTTTTTCCGACTCTCAAGTATTTTGCACTTGGGCCAATTCTATAGGGGGTCTATTCACAGCAAATAGAACTAATGAATTCTCTTTGTAATTGGTTCTGGTCAAAACTGATTTAGTTGTGAACGAGCTCCCTGGCCTCTTTTCATAACTAGACCAATTTATAGGTCAAGATTAAACTAAAACAAAGTGGACCGGAAATTAACAACCCAGTTTTTACAAATCAAATTAAAGAGCACACTCTTTATTTGGTCCAGGTTCAAACTTGGTCCAAATTTAAAGAGTTGCCAGGCTGACCCTATATAATGTAATTCTGCAAGTGCTAGGTATATGTAGAGTGAATTGTATATAATCAAGAGCTTTATAGAGCCATTCATGTTTAATAATGCTGATCAATACAACTGTGGTATAACATTGTTCATAATGTGGTCCGTCACGATCCTGTAAATTCTCTCAGATGGGTGAATGGCATCAAAAAATACAAAGGAGGACACATTTTTGCATACTGGAGACATTATGTTGCACAAAGGTCCCACCTCCATGAGCCCTGATCCACAACATCCCCTTGTGGCCTCCTCAAAACCTGAGCACGTACATAAGCTCAAGTGATGATCATATATTGAAAATTTTAAAAGAAAAGGAACCATGCATATATGGAGCTTAATTAGTAGTAATTAAGTAATCTGACAATGTACGTAAAACTTCCTAGAGATGGGCAATATTAATTAACAAGAAAAAAAAAGTCTTACATCCGGAAAAGGAAATTTGATAGGTTCTGTTTTATTTCATATTTATTTCTTATATCAGGATATAAAGTAAGGATTATTGCTAAACCTGGTATAGTTGAAGCTGGCTCACTAACAAACTCACTAGTGTGGACTGAACATACTAATAATTCACCTTCAATACTAATACTAAATTAAAAAAAAAGCTAATTATTAATAAAAATTTATCCATGATTAGAGCCCACCATATTTCTTTGGATTGTTAATGATCTCAAGCACATTGTCAGTTATGTCCAAATAAGCAATCTTGCTCCCAGGGAGAGATTCCTGAAGCTGAGGCAAGAGCTTTTTGAGCTTGGAGTTGTAGGCAATGGTGTCTGAGATTTGGTGGTCGACGCATGTGCGACGAATTGCGTTCTTGCTGGCGGTGATCTGAAAGGGAAGGCAACCGATGGGAGGAAGCCCAGCTACTATGAATCTTCTACCTCCATGACTGTAAACACTCTGCATGCAAGAAAAATTTCTTCACTATATAATAAGCTCTCATAGTACTATTGGGGGGGAAAAGGCCATCTGAAACGGCAAAATTCGTCAGTAAAAGCTCCAAAAACATCTGTCGAATATTATGCAGACGAAAACTTCTAGATTTATGTCCGGTATGTTGAGGTCAAAGCCTAATAGATTATATTTTGAGATTAATTTGGTTTCCGACCTATATTTAAGACCCAGTTAACTCCAAAAATATTCATTAGACCAAAACCATCTTTTTAGTCATACATTCACAAATGATGTGTTATAGGTTGCCTCAAATACTCAAATTCATATTGCTTCGGGAGTTCCTTTTCAGCTTGGTTTGTTTTGATCAAGAGTCCTACTTACATTAGACTTAATTTGCACAACCAATCATATTAGAGGTTTATTCCTACTTAGACTCTTGTTGGGTTTTAGGACACATAGATCTCTATTCCTATTAGAACTCTTATTCCTTAGGCAGCAAAGAGCTGGGATCTTCAATAATATATAAGAACAGTCTTTCAAGCCAATTAGATGCATCAATCTTCAGAGCACCAATCAAGAAGAGAGAGTTTTTTGTGAAGCCTATTTGATATTATTCTCTTTTGTTCCTTTAGTTAGAAAGTTGTATTAGGCTTTTGGGGTGTGATTTAGGATTGAGTGATTGAGAGATTCCAATCTATATTCCTCACAATTAGTAAAGTTTTTCTCCTCCTTCGCCCGTGGACGTAGGCTACAAGCCGAACCACGTATATTTTTGTGTTCGTGTGTTCTAGATATTTTTCGTGTTCTCGTGGGATTGATATTAGCTTATCCTGGAGAATTTGTCATAACATCATGTGTGAGAATTTAGGTCAAAGTCAGAAATATCTAGAATGATAAAGGATGCTCTGGATTGTAGACTAAAATATGCATATGAACACTTTTTTATTTTAAATATTAACTACATCTTTTTTATTTTAAATATTAACTACATCTTTTAGATAGGATTCAGTAATACATATATACCTCAGATTTGATTGTTTGATCAAGACCATCATAACTCCCCACGCCATAAAACTTTGGGTTCAAAACACCAGAAAACCTCCTTAAGTTTAGGGGTTTTCAGAAAACCCCATTTAATTAACTTCTAGATTATATTAGAAAACTCCCTAAAAGAAAAGTGTGAATCGTGATTTTTACTAGAAGAAACACCCCCGGCCCGTGTGACATTTTTTTACACTTTTCTTTATTTTATCATCATTGAATCGTATAAGGATCTGTGTTCTCATATCAACACACGCGCACGTGCACATGCCATTGGATGAAGAGATGATATCCTTACCTTAAGAGCATCCATCAAGATCCCATGCAAGAAATCTTGATACCCACTCATATCATACTCAACACTCCTAATCCCCAGCACGTAGTAATTGAAAATTACATCATTACCCCCAGAAGAAAATACAAACAAAGCACCCTCAACAATCCTCCTCCCCTCCTCCTCGCCCGCCATCTCCTTCAACCTCCCCAGATACTCATGAAACATGCTCAGCTGCCCCGACATCGACAGAGTGCTCGACAAGTTCGACGTTAGCTCGTCGTAGCCCGAGCCAGCTGACGCAAAATTGACACCCGTCAAGATCTCGTCGGGTGGTAATTGAGGGTTAAGGTAAGGAGGTGAGAGCGGCTTGAGATTTAGAGAGGAGGTGAGGAGGTCGGGGACGAGGAGAGCGTCAGAGAAGCGTCCGGTGCAGGTTTGGTTGACGGCGGGGAAGTTGACGCCGTAGGGGGCGTGGTTGCCGTTGAAGGAGGTGGAGATGAAGTTGTTGTTGCCGGTGTCGAGGGTTGAGTCGCCGAAGAAGAAGGTGGCTGTGAAGTTTGAGGCGTGGGTGAGTTGCAGGAAGAGGAGGAGGAGGGGGAAGGGGAGTGACATTTTGTGGAGGTGCATGGTTGTGTTTTTTTTTTTGGTTGAGATATAGTAGAAAAGAGTTTGTGTGTTAATTACTTCAAATAAAGGATTAGGACTTTTAGGAGAGATTAGAAGAAGGTTAGGTGTGGTTCTGAGGATAGGTAGGTTCTACAAATTAAACTCAGGAAAGGTTCATGTTCATTCCCCACTTGTATGTATGAATGAATATTAATTTATATGTTTAATTAGCACAATTAATGCCATCTTTATTTTTACAGAGACCCCAAATCATGAAACCCAATGGGGGACAGGTGAGGTGTTAACCCCTGGATGTATGATCTACTGTTTATGAACAGCAGATCATGCACCCATGGGTTAACACCTCACCTGTCCCCCTTGGGTCCCATGATTTGAGGTCCTCAAGGAATTTTTCTTTTTATAAAGGTGATGTTTTGGCAGTTTTGCTATACGTTAAAGTAAGGGGTCGTGGAGAGGTAAATCCCTCATTAAATTTAAACATAATATATATATATATATATATATATATATATATATATATATATATATAAAGTGAGTTAACTGGGATCACATGCAAAAAAAAAATAAAAATAAAAATAAACTTTGTAGACAACTAATAGAAACTTCAAGTTATTCGTTCAACTAGTAGTGAATTAACTAGAAATAGTAAGATAACATACAAGTTAAAAATTTTAACTAACAATGTGTTAGAACTTTTACATATATTATTCCACGTACAAAGTTAGCTGGATGATTTCAGATAATTGCTCTCTCACTTATATTTTCACGTACAAAGTTAGTTGGGAAAAAAAGATGAAACGCACGATGACGGGCCCGGGTCTGCAAACAGCCTGTATTACCGACCAATGCGGCGGACTGGTCGGGTTCCACGTTTGTTGGAGGAGGTCACTTAATTAAGCCGTTCGATCAATTAATCTCAATTACTTAATTAATTATGCAGGTGGGGCGGATGAGCTGATGCTCACCATAACTTCTCGTCGCGGGGGCTGAATTAATTAGCCAGCTAATCATTTTGATGATGATCGATATCCTAGTAATTAGCTGCGCTTAATTAAGCATTAATTTGTCTCGTATATATATCCACGCGCGCGAGAAGTAAAATGCAGTGATGTTTGATTAAGCGTGCTCATGAGTAAATTTTTATTTGCCTTCATTCATTTCTAATTTGGGAATGCGGTTGGCGAAAATGTGGTAGCCGGTTGAACTAAGCTATCAACCAAATAAGGATTGATTATATTTTCTTAGAGCTTGGAATTAATGGTACTTAAATATGGTTACTACTTAAATTTGTTTTTAGAAAAATCCTTTATCCCCTTCTTAACCCATGTCATCGATCCTCCATTTTTTATGATTCATCTACCTTTTTGTTTTAATACATCTGCATGTATTTCAGTGAAATTAGTTTTCTTTTATTTTAAATCTTTAATATTTAGGTGAATTTATGTAGTTTTCATTATAATCTATCCGCCGCATAGGTATGTAACTTTATGATCCACATTCTATGCTTTTGAATTCGGATCCTCTTCATTATTATTTAAAAAAAAAACAGTGGACAGACCTCTACCTTGTTACTAACAATTAATTTATCTAGTGGATGGTTATAATTTATTCTAAATTAATACTCAGTATACTCGCATTCACCCCTAATTTGCAGCCTCGAATTAAAATTATAACCATCTACCAAATAAATCAACGATTATTAATAAGATAGTAGTCTCTCCGCTATTCTTTATACGCTATTCTTTATACGCACTTTGATCTAGTTGACCCATCTTCTGTTAGTTCTGTTATAGGTTGCCTCAAATACTCAAATCCATGTTGCTTTGAGAGTTCCTTTTTTTAGCTTGGTTTGTTTTGATTAAGAGTTCTACTTAGACTTTGCACAACCAATCATATTAGAGGTTTATTTCTACTTGGACTCTTATTGTTTTTTTAGGACATGTGGAATTCTATTACTATTAGAACTATTATTCCTTAGACAACAAGGAGTTGGGATCTTCAAGGCTATATAAAAACAGTCTTTCAAACCAATTAGATGTATCAATTTTTAAAGCACCAATCAAGAAGGGAGAATTCTTTTGTGAAGCCTATTTGATATTCTTCTCTTTTGTTCCTTTAGTTGAGAGTTATATTAGTCTTTTGGGGTGTGATTTAGGATTGAGAGATTGAGAGGTCCGTTGTGTATTCCTCACAATTAGTAAAGCTTTTCTCCTCCTTCGCCCGTGGACGTAGGCTACAAGCCGAACCACATATATCTTTGTGTTCGTGCAGTGTGTATTTCTCTGCTATTCTTTTACCAAACATTGATCTAGTTAACCCATCTTCTGTTAGTTCTTTTAAACTCGCAGGGAAATCTCACAGGAAATTTTATTGGTGAACTAGGTTTTATACACGTACAATATGCACGTAGTTGAATACCATGATTAAGTATTTTTGACTTATTTTCTAACTAAAACTTCTTCCTCAGTTCTACTTTAATAGTTTATGCTCACTTTTGTCTCTAAACTTTAATATTATGATTATTTATTTTCTTTGATGTTTGTTTAAATGGGCTACACCCAATTTATATTTTTATGTTGATATTTGAATTGATAGAAAACAAATATAGTTTGAAGCTAATCTGAATTCTCATATTATTTTGACTGACATGAAATTAAGCTTTACTTAAGAAAGTGCAGTGTTGCAAAAGTAAAAAAAATATTAAAACAATGTTATACAAGAAAGGCGAATATTTAAAACCAATAAGACAAAATGATTAGTTAACAGTATGTTAAAACAATACAAAAGAGAATATACAGTTTGTTCATAATCATTGATAGACTTCATAAAAAAATTTAAATTAAAGATTAATGCTAACTCTAGTACATTTTCATATGATAAAAGTATCTGCACAAGCATATAGAAAGTACTAAAAAAGCTCATGAAACTCCCTTTTAAAGATTCCTAAATTCACTCAAAATAATTAACTATTCTATAAAATATTTAGAAAATATTATCTTTTATTCCTTCTATTTTATTTTTTTATTGAGCTAAGATCAGTCCTTTCTTACCTTTATCTTTTTCCCGGACAATTCTAGAGTAGTGTCTTTACCATCTACTCGATTGTGATATCAGGCTAGAGTTGTACTTTTGTGATATTATCTTTCCTGGGCTTGTTAATCTTTTATCTTTTCATTTAACTTCACAAAAAAGTTAAATGTATTTTCAATGTTCAACACAAGCTTCTTGAAATACGGACTTTGATTGTTTTTATTTCAATGAGAATAAATATGAATTTCATATATATGAAATACTTTATGTTCATGAGTTATTACTTAAATAAGATTAGAAGCTACCACTTTTTTTCTACAATGAATTCTTCTAATGTGCATCCAATAAGAGTTTCTGTTATGTTAATAATATTACATTTATTCTATCCCTGTTATTTTTCAGAAAGATCTAAACTAAATACATGTATTTTTTATTATCAATTTTTCTTAGATTATAATATTAATATTTAATTTCTTTAGTATTTGAAGAACAAACTATGAAATTTATGAATGCTTACTAATTTTTCTTATATCTTCCATGAAGAATTTTTTTTGATTGGGATAAAGTTATTAAATTATTCTTCAATATAACTCACTTGGTGCTTCTTTAATAGACATGTCTTATGTTAATGCCAATTTAAATAATTTATGGACGTTTTCTAAATTTTAAATTTATTTCCGTCACTTTTCCATTTACAATAGAAATAGCTTGATTCCTTTGAAGGATATCTCTAAACATTCTGATAGTTTCTCCATACGTAATTCATTATATTCTTTTACCCTAAAAATATTATAAACATCAGAGATTAACATCTTTAAATTATAATCAATTAATGCTAATCTATTATATTATAGTCTTTTATTATTTTTATGAATTTAAACATTTAACAATTAATGTTACTAATGTGTTTTACTACTCTAATTTATTAGTAAAATTTTATGCAGTTGCTTTAATTTATATAGTGACGATAATTTTTGAGCTATAATATTTTTTGAATTTTATTCTTTAATTGGATATTTTTAATCAATTCTTATTATTTTTGTTTACCAGTATCAACTTAGATTATCTTTAGATGCTAAAAAAGGATAGTAAACCTTAAATTAAAAATTAAATATATTTATATCTTAATGAAATAATACCTAACAATTATACTTTTCTTTGCCAAGTTTTATAATTTTAGCCCTTTTTTACGGTTTTAAACTTTGAGGATGTGATTTATAATTTTTAAAATTTTGGGAGCATTTTAAAAAAATTACTTTTAAGTTTGGTAGTTGTAACTTCTATGTTTTATGTGTCAGTGATAATTTTTAAATGTCACGATATTTCTTACAACTCTGAAATTTTGAGGTTAGTTTTGCAATTGTTAAAGCTATAAATTAATTTTTTTTAAAAAATTAAAATTTAGTGGTCTACTAATAGTTTTCAGATTTTTATGTGTACTGGTTATAAATTTTAAAAATAAAATTTAGAGTTTTTTGCGATTTTTAAATTTTGAAAGAGATTTCTCCACAACTTTTGTAACTTTGAGGTTAATTTCAACAAATTTTAAATCTTTAGGTGAATAAGGGTAATTTCTCGAATTCATCTTTTGTTTTTTGTAAATTTTAAATTTTTTAGAATTTTAGGGTTATTTTTTATAATTTAAACTTTTGAGGGTGTTAACTAAAAGTTTTAAAGTCTTTAGAGGCTGCTGTTAATTTATTGTTTTCATATTTATTGTTTTAAGTTTTGAAATATCAGAATTTTTTAGGTGCATTATGATAATCCCTTAAATTCATCTATTTGTTTACAAGTTTTAAAATTTTAGAATTTCATGTGCTTGTTTGTAATATGAACTTTTGAGGGTCTTTCTATAATTTTTGAAATATTAAGATGTTAACCGTAAATTTTAATTTTTTCGCAAACTGTTGTTAATTTTTTAATTTCATGTTTGTTGTTTTAAGTTTTTAGATGTCAGGAAAGTTTTTATAATTTTGAATATTTTAGGGTATTTTGTGCAATTTTTAAACTTTTTAGGTTTTTTTGCAATACTTTATGTATTATAGTACGTTAGCTATGTATAATTTCTTCATCTTAACAAACTAATACCATAAAGATGTAATATATATTTTATTAATATTATTTTTTAAAATTGTTCAGCTATAGATAGTTCACGTAGTATTAAGATAGGATATAATTATGATTAGGACAGATTAAAATATGAATGAAATACTTAAAATAGTGAAGAATAATACTCGTGCTCTAGAGGGAGTATGATATGATGTAGCATTGTATGAGTTCCCCCATGAATATTGCATAAACTAACAAAACTACAGGAAAAGCATGCATGTGTGGTCAAAGAGCGACATATACTTACCTTAACCGCAGCCTTCAAGATCACATGCAAAAAATCCTGATACCCGCTCATATCATACCCTGGCCTCCTCATGGCCAAATCATAGAAATTAAATATGACATCATTCCCCCCGGCGCTAAACATCACCAACCCCCCCTCCACGATCCTCCTCCTCTCCTCCTCCCCCACCAACCCCTCCAGCCTCCCCAGGTACTCCCCGAACATCTCCAGCTGCCTCGACATCGCCGCGGTGTTCGGGACGACCGACGTCAGGTCGTCGTACCCCGAGCCGGCCGACGCGAAGCTGACGCCCGTCGCGAGCTCGTCGGTCGGCAGGTTAGGGCGCAGGTACGGGGGTGACAGCGGCTTGATGTTTAAGGAACGCGTCAGGAGGTCAGGGACCAGCTGGCCGTCGGAGAACCGGCCGGTCGGGGCCCGGCTCCGGAAAGTTAGGCCGTACGGTCTGTGGTTGCTCCTAAAGGGAGTCGGAATGAAGTTGTTGTTGCCGGTGTCGAGGGTTGAGTCACCGAAGAAAAACGTGGCTGTGAAATTTGAGGCGATGGCAAGCTCGAGAAATAAGAGGAAGAGAAGGAAATGAGATTGCATTTCTAGGCTCAGGGTTTTTATTGGAAAAAATAGAGAATATATAGTTGCAGTTTTATCTAAATGAAAAGTATTGGTGAAGATTGGAAGTATATATGAAATTAGACCTTGTAAGGAAATTAAGAATTCAAACGAAGGTGGCATGTGCAAGAAGTTTCCTTCAGAAAAAGGAATATTAATTTAGAATGGAAACTTTATGCTGAGTATCATTCATTTCAAATTTAACTGCTACAATAAATAACCAAATTTGATTTAAAATTGGTAACTATCTACAATATAAATAACCAAATTTGATTTAAATATTTAAAGTTTGATAGCAGACAGTTAACTACCAATTTTAAATCAAATTTGGTTATTTATATTTATGGTAGTATCATTCATTTAAAACTTAACTACTACAATAAATTATATGACTTGTAATCCAGGTTTTGTATAAATAGGTGCCAAAGTGTAACGTAAGAAATAATGAAGGCAATATGCTATTTATATAGAAGTAAAACTCATGCACATGCATGGAACAACTAAAATTGCGAAACAAAATCAAAGAGAATAAATATTGATTTTAGTGGATTTAGTTTTAATACACAGCTAGCATTTAATGTAGAATATATATATTATTCTTTTTTTCCATTTGTTCAATCTCATTCTTAAAGAGTGCAGTTCCCTAATCCTCTACGCAACTGAAGGCAACGCCAAAGGTTGAATGTATGTATGGGTTCTAAAAAGTAGTTTTTCATTTCCTGAATTAACTAATTAAATAATTTATAGACCAGCAAGTATGATAGTTTAGCTTCTACCAATAAATATCAGGCTCTCTCTCCTTTCACAACAAAACAAAATAAAACAAACCAACCAACCAAAAAACAAAAGCAAAAAAAAAAAAAACAAAACATAAAACAAAAAACAAAAAGAGAAGAAGGA
Organism: Asparagus kiusianus; assembly: GCA_022839385.1. Lineage (NCBI taxonomy): Eukaryota > Viridiplantae > Streptophyta > Magnoliopsida > Asparagales > Asparagaceae > Asparagus > Asparagus kiusianus. Next base: position 229,962 of record BQKN01067809.1, on the reverse strand, counting down.
GGAGGAAAAGGGGAAAAAAAAAGAAAAAGAAAAAGCAAGACGATGACAGTTTAGCATCCTCACTATTTGTTTTAAAAAAAATCTCATTCGTTTATTCTATTAAACATACCAGAGCACACAAGTAAGATTGTGTGTTTTTCCTAAGAAAAGGCCCGAGCCTAAATTAACTTTATTGAAGTAAAAAATAAGCTATTTACAAAGACGAGACTTTCGGGGGACGGAAAAATAATAATAAACTAGAAATTTGCATCAGGTGATATGCTTCTATGCAACGATGGATGATCTAGCAATCCAAGGACAAATTTTCAAAACAGACATGTTTTGAAATTTATTCTCAAAAAACATATATGTTTCTAACTTAATTTTAAAAACCGACCCAATTGACTGAAACTGGGTCGGTTTTATAAAAAAAATTCACAAACTTCACGGGAGTTCAACTCCCGTAAAGTTTTGTTATGAGAAAAAACTTCACGGGAGTTCAACTCTGAACTCCCGTGAAATTTGTGAATTTTTTTTTCAAAAACCGACCCAGTTTTAGTCAACTGAGTGGATTTTTGAAATTAAGTTGGAAACATATATTTTTTGAGAATAAACTTCAAAACCGATCTGTTTTGAAAATTCCTCGAGCAATCCAATGATGTACATTACCCCTCCAATCGTAGCCCACGGGATTTAAAAAGTGCAATTGAGACTATGATGTGCATGACTATATATCTAAATAATTACAACTTTCAGAACGGGAAACACTCTTAGTATAATTTTTTTTTTCATTTAGCTCTATGAGTTAAAAGTATGCTCATTGCATTCTTTCTAAAGGAGCCAAAAAATTGAAGCACCATGCATTCTCATTTGCTTGCTCTACTAATAGCTGGTTGCATTCAAGCGTAAGAATTCTATAATTCTTCTATTGAAGTTGGCCAAAATGTTACAAAGATTTTCCTAAGAGCTAGTGATCAATCCTAATAACAAAATTAACAAATACATTCTCATTTTATGGAGATGTGAAAAGTTAGATGTGACTAATGAAAAGCTTGACTGGAACATAAAAGTAAGAAAATGTGATTAATTTGTGGTTAACATTCTCATCTTAGGGAAATTATATGGTAATTACACTCAACTTTTAGAAGCCAATTGAAATTATCCACGCTTCAAAAAAAATTCAAGAAAACTGAAAGAAAACTGCAACATCAAGACCTTTTTATTTTTTGGTTTTTTTTTCACGGAACACTCCAAACTTTAACAAACACTTCCCCTTCTTTTTCCTTCATCGAGAAAAGATGCAGTTTTGATTTTGAGCTTTACTCCAAAAATCCCTCTTTACTGGCAAAAATTCCGCTTTTCTCATTCTTTCCCTTTTGATTCAACCTCATTCTTAAAGACTGCAGTCCTCCAATCCTCGAGGCAACTGTAGAACAATGGGAAAATTTGGGAGCATTAGTTCCATAAATAGAACAAAAAAAAATCAACTGGGGCTTCAGACATTTTCTCAATACTGAGAGATTCAATCAAATTTTTAAAGAGAGATGCCTTGCCTCAATCTCTTCACAAATGTTAGTCTTGATGGAGTCGGCACCTCGGCAATTCTCTCTGAGGCCACGCAAACAGTTGCAAAGATCATTGGGAAGCCCGAAGCTGTGGGTTTCTCTCTCTTTTCTCTGATTAATTTTATGTTTTTTTAATTCATGTTTTGCGAATTCCGTTATGGGTTATGAGTTGTTTGATGTGTTTATTTGATTTTGGTGTGAAAGGAGAGACCTTGTTTAAGTTTTCTCTGGAACAATTTTTCTAAACAGTCTCATTTCAAATTTTTTTTTTTTCAAAACCGACTCTTTTTTTTTTATTTACCAAAACCGATCCGATTTTGTGATTAGTTTACTAATCACCTTCCTAAATAGTCGGGGTTAGCAACCCGACTATTTAGGACAGTGTTAAACCCTAATTAGAAGCCTTAAACCCTAAAAATTAATGTCCTAAATAGTCGGGGCCGCCAACCCCGACTAATTAGCAAGGTGATTAGTCTGCTAATCACAAAATCGGGTCGGTTTTGGTAAATTAAAAAAAAAAGAGTCGGTTTTGAAAAAAAAAATTTGAAATGGGTCTGTTTAGAAAATTTGTTCTTTTCTCTGTAGTCGGTTGATAATGCCTATTCTAATGGTTTTTTTTTGGTAGAGGATTAGACATTGATTTTTGTGCTGGGTGAGCAATTATAGTTTGAGAATATGATAGTCTCTACTGCATGTTTAGTTGTTGTCCTTGCAAAATTTTAGAGAAATTGAAACTAAGATATGAAGTTCCCTAACATAGTTTAATGTATGTTTGATGGGGGGG
>BQKN01067809.1:201763-227534 GCA_022839385.1 Asparagus kiusianus | reverse complement strand
TCTTTTGTTTTTTTAGTGAAATTATGAGATAGAGTAAATTACGTGGCGTGATCGTATGCAATCAACAATTTATTTCACATTTCACATCATATCCTTCAACACATTTCTTGATTGGTCTTTAATTTTGTCTCTGAAGGATTTTCCTGCACTCTGCGCCTCTATTTATTATTGTAACTCATTTATTAGTTTCGGATGCCAATTTCTAGTTTTTGATAAGCTCAACATATGTTAGTTTTCTTTCTGCATTTATGTGTCTATTTTCAGTTTATGTTTCTTGAGAAGATTATAAGCCTAGATGCATTCTGATGTGAGTTGATATAATTTATCTTTAATTCCTTGTTTAAACTTTTTGCTCTGCTGCGGCAGTTCAATAGATAACATGGTGTAGCAATTGGTTTATAACTGAGTCGATTTACACGTTTGTAGTCATTTGGTTTTTGCCTAATCCATTGCCGTGACAATGTAGATGAGCTGAATTCTTTCTCTTATTGTACAGTACGTGATGATATTGCTTAATGGATCAGTGCCAATATCTTTTGCGGGGAAAGAACACCCAGCAGCATATGGTGAACTTACTTCCATTGGTGGATTGAATCCTGATATCAACAAGAAATTGAGTGCTGAAATTGCTTCTATTATGGAAACTAAGTTGTCAGTTCCAAAATCTCGCTTCTATCTCAAGTTCAATGATACAGAGGCAAGTGATCTCCTCTTCTACTGATGATTAGTCCATAGTACTTGAGTATGATCAGTGTTTGCAATTTTGCATGCTTTATACTGTCAAATACATCATGTACATGTAATGGTCTTCATTTGGAACGTTTACTAGTATCTTTTTGATATTTTGTCTAACTTGCCTAACTCATATTTTTCCAGTTGTTAATCATGCTTGTCTATTGTTCCTGACGGTTCTCCTATCATTTTTGCAGGGTTCAAATGTTGGATGGAATGGTTCTACTTTCTAGGATTTTCACTTTAGCAACTTTTTCTGGGATCTGAATAATATCCAAAAGCATTATACAGTTCTTTAGTGCCAGTCTGTTTGCTGTGTTGGGATACAGAAAAGATACATCATGATGTTTTCTTAGTAGAACTTGGTTCAAACATCCTATGTATCCTCAGTTGTTAGAGGCTTAACATAAGAAGGATCTCATGCATATCTTGTATTCAACTTCATTTTCAGAATAAATGAATATGATTTCAGATTCATCTCATATCATGTCCAAATACTTATCCAAATATTTGGACTGCTTTGGGTATTCTTTATAAATATAATTGTCTAATTGTTGTATTCTTCTCGTATATCAGCACCTTTCTTTTCCTACTTTAATGGCTCCTTTGAAGAGGAAGGAATCTGAGTATGTACCTGTTTTGTACAGTCAGTTTGAGGAAAAGACCTTCCTCAACCTCATTATTTTCCACGAAATTCTACTAAAAATATTAGCCAAAATTTTAACAGCATCGATGTATCATTTGATTTAATTCTGTTCTATCAATGGTGAAAGTGTTGTTATTGTTGTATTTCCAATTTTCTCATCCTTGAAGTAGTTGATACAAACTTGTCATGTCCTTTATATGTTTGTTCAATGAAAGCATCATTCACTGCGTTAATATAGGTTCTATTGTCATCTTTGATTTCAAATATTTTGGCCAGAGAGTTCCTAAGGGATGCTTTTATGTGTTTCTCCCTCCCTCCCCCAGTTACTGTCATTCTTGTTAGCTGGCGCGTGTAAACTTGTCATTTCTTAATGTTGCATCTCATGCAAATGTTATCATTCTGTGTTCCGATCTTGCAGGTTCCTATATATTTGATAGCTTGGTAATAGATTATTCTCTAATTATGCCATATATACATATTGATTTTGTTAAATAATTGTTCCTCTGAGACTTTGATAAATTCAATAGTGAGAATAAGCAATGTACATATTTCTCTAAGTTCACATCTCTACATTATCTCTACTGAATGTAATGAATATACTCTTGACTTTTACTTTTCTTTCTTGTATATCACTCCCTTTGTCCCTGCATGACTTGCAGAAACATGATGATGTTGCCTTTGTTGATGATACACGTACCATTTACTCGATGCACTTGATCAAATATTTAACATGGCATGTAATTAATCTTATATGTAATGTGTATCCTTCCAAACACTCTGTAACCTTTTTAATCTTTTGGTACAGTGCATTATACAAGATACAATATCTGAGACACAAGGTTCTTCAAGGATAGGACTTTATTTCATATTCAGGTACCACAACTATATATGTTTTTATTGTGTTGCAGCTTTAGCTTTCATGCTAATGGTGCCACGATATTGGTTTTTATGCAACTTTTGCAAGAGGAATATGAACCAATTGCCTGAACTCTAACATTCTAGTTTCATTATGAAAAGTTATATGTTTATTAGGCCAGTAAGTTAACCATATCCATCCCCTGATTTCCCACTCCATAATTTTCTCTGCAGCTTCTCCATTCACCTTCCACCAAACACTTTTTCCATATTCATCTTCTGCAAAAACGACACCACCTTGTTTTGTGAAAGGCCTATAAACACTTGAATACCTATTTCTAAACCATGACCTTCGTTGAAAGATTGCACATTTTGAAGGCTTGGAAGAAAATACCTCCCTTCCATTCACACCATCATGAAGAAACCAATTGAAGATAACGCTGTTTCCATAAACAGACTGTTCAAATTTCCATAGTTTCATGGACATAGTCACGGATTCTGAGGCCGATACTTTTAGATTCCGGGGATCAAACGAGCTTTCAATGCCTTTCTCAAGGACTATTTCTTGAGTAGGATTATCAGAAGATTTGCCTACTGAAACTGACAATACATCTGTTTGAATTGTTGGAGTGAGTTGCAAAGATATTCGAGATGGGAAGAATTTTTCCTTAGTCCCATATCCTCGTGTAGACATTAGGGCATCAGACACTAGAGAGCTAACATTGCACCTGTCAATAATGAGAATTTTCAGTTCTGGTTTCTAGAACTTTAAAAAGAAGGGTTAATTGTGGATAGGTCCCATGTACTATCGCCAGATTAAACTTACTATTCTTCTAGTTCTATTGTCGCAAACAGATTCCCCCCAAAAAAAAATCTATTGTTACAGATAGACCCTTTGAGTGAAAATCTATTGTTGCGGATAGACCTCGTGAAAAGGATCAAATTTTTTTCACAATAGAAGTACAGGGGCAGTAAGTTCAATTTGACGACAGTATAAGACGTCCATTCTCAATTAACCCAAAAAAGAAATGGCATACTTTCACTAACCTTATGTTGTCCACCTTCACCACTATATCAATCCAATTTTCTTGGAAGATGACTTTATAAGAAAACTGGACACTGGCTTCAAGCTGTTGGTAGTTCAGAGAGAAGAGCAAGCGCTCATCATGAGTTGTGGCACTTGGATCTTCGACATTGATGGCTATAATTGGACAATAAACCTGTGCTTTCCACAGTTTGATTGCTGAAAAGGCATATGAAAATAAAGGAGAGGGTGATCTAAATGAGTGATTTGAAGCCTCACGCTCTACCATCAAATTAGTGATGGCAAGATTCACCGACCTCATCCATTGCTCTTCGAGGTTGGACCCGAAGATTCGTACAAGTAACTTTGTTGCTTCCCTCGCACTTGAGGTGATCAAATGAAGCCTTAATGTGTCTACACATTCACAAAGTAGGTCTTGAGGAGCTTCATAGATGCAAACTAGGAGAGTTAGAGTGAGGAGTGCCAAATTGAAAATTGATGGGAATTCTTCATCAATTGGAACTGGGGGCATCCTATAGGATGACCTTTTATTGGGCCCGTACCTGAGGACTCCGGCGACTATATCAAAGAATAGGTGAAGAATGGTTTTTTCGCTGAAAGCTTGATGACCTTTGTTTTCAATAGGAAGAGACTTAGATGTCCAAAGAGTGATGGATATGTTGGCATTTATGGTTATGGAGAAGGTTCCATAATGATTTGGGTTTTGAAAGATTTTAACTGTTGATAGATTTAAGGATCCTTGTGCTGATTGTGAGGTCCAGATGCAAAGAGATATGGACTCTCTTTCCCATTGAGTAACTGGAGGGAGATTAGTGATCCATACCCATGCATCAGGATTGTGTGTAGGATCCATTTGAGGGTTTACTGCATCACCTCTCTCATGTGGTGAAATATTTATATAGGGGATGACTGGAGGTCCTTTTAAGAATTTGAGAACATCTAAACTCTAACTGGAGACGCATCAATGTATTGGCATTTCTATTTTAAGTTGATTGTTTAGATGCGCCAGACAACTCGGAAGCTTTTTAATTATAGTTTCTGATTATTGACCATCATTCATATATATAAATCTTCAGGAAGGGATTACTGAAACTGTTTCCCTTGTAGGCAGAAAGGATTCAGAATCTGATTGCAATATGCAACCTTACTCTTTTGATAGAGTTGTTTGCTGAGATGCTGAGACGTGCACGGAAGTCCATAAATTGATCACTTTAGCTTCTGCTGTTATTCTTGATGTGTCGACTTTGATATGTTTGTTTCATATCAAAGTCTTGCTTATAAATAAGAGAGGAAAACATTCCCCTAAGTGTACTTTGAACTTAAAACAGAAAAAGAAAACTTTCAAACTGCTGTGTCTTTTCCCCCATATGCATCTCTTAGGAGTCTTTACTGTTCTTCAAATATTTGAAGATAATTTACCCTTTTTCTTACTAAAAGTTAATGCCATGTGCTTTATATCAGCTGCGTAGTTCTAAAGACACGCTAATGAAATTAAGAGAGCCATAATTCTGTTTTAGACCCTCCTATAGAGCTTTGTTTCAGGAATCAGCATTTTGTTATTTTTTTAGGTTTCATTTATTAAATATTAAGTCTAAAAGAAGAATAATCCATCGTTTAAAGTAGCTTTCAATAATTCTTAATTTTATCTGGTTCTCCCTACCTTCAGTAAGTCTCTCATTCATTTCTTTCATTAATTAGGAGTACCATGTTGAGGTTGTTTATCAACCATATTTTAGTCTTCCCTTGTTTTTAATAATTTTCTAATTATTTCTTGAAACTTATATTTTCCTCCAGTAATAGACTAACTATCACCAACATGAACATGAAGTGGCTGATATATATAGGAAGTTCTTGGTTGAAGATTTTGCTGTTATTTGTGTCATTATTCCTTCTTTTTTGCTTATTATGTTGCTTACTTATTACTTGTTGTGGGTTTAACCTTGAGTTGCATATATTTTCATAATTATCCTTGGATTAAATTTAATATTTTTGTAGGCTGGGATGATTGCCTGGAAATAGAGAAGAAAGAGGGGAGAGATTACTTTTGGTTGTTGAAAGAAAATTATGGAGAAGATTACGAGAAAATTTTAGTGGTAAGTTTCTTTCTAGTGGCTGACAATGCTTTCCCACATGAAAGCAATGATAGTATTAAAAAAGGACCATGAGCATCTTTTCAAACAAAGTGATGTGCTTCTACCTTCATGTCATTATCCCTAGGATATAGAGAGCATGAGAGGGAAACTTCAGATAGAGTGAATTGCAATCTCTTGAACTTAAAGTGTTCTTCCCATTTGGTTCACTGCTCAATTCAATATTAAAGCAACATATGCAACAGCTAAAAAAAAGACAGAGAATGGGTAAAATTCGTTAATCAGATTATTGTGAATTGTTGAGAAGATTACTCCTGATCATCCAAAGAATTATTTCTGGATCCTATAAGATTCTGAATGCATGTATATCCTTATGCATGTATCTTTTTATGTCTATATATGTCCATGTGTCTATGAAAGTTATGTATTTATGAGCATACTCTTTTTGAGATAAAATTTATGAGCATATTTATGTATGGATTTATGAGCATACTTGTGTATGTATCTATGAATGTATGCATATGCATGTGTTTATATGCATTTGTTTATATGTATGTGTTTATGTATCTGAGTACATGTTTGTATGGATGTATTTTTTTATGCATGCATGCATATATCTATATACATATGTACTTATGCATGCATCCATATGTATGTATGTTGTACATGTACATATTCATATAGCTTGTTCTTTTCCTTTCCCATTTAGTTGGCTTATTCTTGATATGAGAATATCTCGAGTTAGCAGTTAGCCTGGCAGGTTGGAACTTTGCTATTTGTTAGGTGTTGTCGTTCAAATTGTGTAAATTAATCATAAACCATTCTGATGGCCTACTTAAATACATGTATTGGGAGCATGAGTATATGCATGTAGGTACCTTTGAACATAGTATCTACATGCATATATGTATGGTCCTGTGAGTATACATGTTGTATGCATGTAATTTTTTTATTCATGCATGCCTATATCTATTTTCATATGTACTCATGTATATGTATATGTATGTATGTGCGCATGTAATCAACTAGCCATATAACTTGCTCTTTTCTTTTCCTAGTCAGTTGGCCGATTCACACTATGAGAAAACCTCGAATTAGTGGGTAATTTGGTCAGTCAGGTTCAGATTTTGTTTGCTATTTGTTAGGTGTTGTAGTCAAAATTGTTAAAATTAATCACAACCAGTCTGATGGCTTTACTTAAATCCATGTATTGGGACCATAGCATGATGTATAACTGACAATAGTAAGCCATGTATTGGGACCAGTGCATGATGTATAACTGACAACCAAGACTAGATAATTTTTCCTTGAAATACCTTTGATGTTGTAATTCTGGTACAGAGCTTATTATGAGAGACAAGAAGGGGTGGCTTCAACCCGTATAATTCTAAGGTAGCTAGAAAATCTATTCCGAGAAAAATCAAGTAGAGGATTTTAATTTCTTTTGGCATATTGAACTGGAAATTTTAAGGGGTTCAAACCTATGAAATTTATGCTGCTTCCTTAGTGATCCAGTTATTTCAGTGGGAGATTCATTTTGGGCTTGAAACGGGAGAAACCTATACTCCTACTCCATTTCCGTATATATCAACATAACATTGTGATGATCAAGGCACCACATAGATGTGCGTGAGAAGTTAAGCAGTTGATGGTTATGTCTTGCAGGTTGAAGGTTGATAATAACAGTTCAATGTGATAGAATACTTCTCATTTGAAGTTTTATCTAAATCTTACTTCAGTGATGACCTTTGGAGATCCTTTTTAGGGTAGAGTTAAAAGCATCTGAACTATGAAATCAATGCCTAATCAATCTTAGCAAGTTGATTGTTGACACCATTTGACATGCAAAGAAGTCAATACTAAAAACTTAAAAGACAAAAGACAAAAGACCAGACAGAGAAACGGGAATGATAACTCTTGCACCTTTTCTGCATTTCCTTTGCCTTTTAAAAAAGATTTTTATTGTTCTATTTTGCAAGTTTATGTTTTTAGTTGAGATTTATATTAGCAGAAGTGTAGCCTAACCCTTTATTTGCGACCTAGAGGTGTGATCATAGCTGGCATAAGATTTCAATTGTAGGCATTACACTTTAGACCATTGACATAGATTGATGATAGTGGGTAAATTCTTGTTGATCATAAAGTTTTCTTCGATCAATTGATGTGGTGTCATCGGCTGAATGCAGTGATTGGTGATTTTTTTTTTCCTTTTTCCTTTTCCATTAAGATGATAAAACCTTTCCTTCATGTACACCTGAAAATAGAAAAAAATTCATGTTTGAGCAATATAGATATGTGGCATCTGAGCTAACTATAGTTCACAATAGTCGTCCAAGTATGGTAAAAATTGTTAAGAGTGATGTGAATGGAATGCTCTCTTACTGCTGCGTCATGGACATTATGTACCCTTTTCTTCATGCTTAAGCCCTGCTTTACATGATAATTTAGATGTGCATGAGAAGTCAAGAACTTGGTAGCTAATTTGAAAAGGCATAGATTTATAGTAGTCTGAAATTCATTTAATTAAATGTCTGAGAGGGGTGATTACATAGAGAATTTAAGGTTCGGATTTGAAAGCATCTGAACTATGATTTACCACTGTATCAATTTGATTTTTGTTGGGCTGTCCTTGCGCATCTCACCTTTAATCTCTTCTTTTTTTTTCCTTTTTAGCGTTGTTAGAATATAAAATTATAACTTTATGATAACTTTGCAGTTTCGGTACAATGGCAGGGTCCATAACAAATGTGGAACCTCGTTAGTTTAAGAAGGAACAAAGGGAAAAAGGAGTATTTTGGGGGGTGATCTTGCGAATACCCTTTCCTTTATTATTTCTCTATAGTTTCCTGTTATGTTTTGACACCATATATACCATAATTTCCAATGTTGGAAATTTCTTTCTTTGTGCAGGCTGAAGTTTCAATGACTTTATAAGCCTATTCCGTGGGAAATGATGATTTTCGAGGGCCTCAAATTCTTCCATTCCCAGTGAAAATTTGAATGTCTCAAAAGTTTTCGGTAGTTTAATTTTGCATGTCTAAATTTTGCACAAATTGCAAGGAAAAAAAAAAGAGAGAATACAGAGCATTGCTTTTCTTTGGTAGATTAGTGAGAGGGCGTTCAAGGAGGTAAAAATTTCATCCATTAACTTTGTTGTTTTTTCTTGCATATAGAAGATTGTATGCCATTTGTATCATTTCTTTTAAATGTTCCTACGCTCTCTTGTTGGTGCAAATACTTGCAACCTATTGATGTAACGTATAATAATTGAGCCCTCATCTTGAACCAAAAATAGAGAAATTATCTTGTTTTTTTTAGCAAGTAGTGGATCTACAAAAAAAAAGTGCAATGTTTTGATTTTTGCAGATTATGTTGTGGCATTTTCTTCCGTAATGCACAGCAAGATTCTTTCAAAAAATGGGAAAGGTTGAAGTGGCCTCTATCTTCTACACCTGATGATGAGGTTTAGAGTTAATAACTCTATTAAAATGCTTCTTATTGTGTTTTGGACTAGCATTACTAGGTCCCTAACACATAGTCGGAGTACATAAATGTAACTCGAAAACATCTACAAATCTGAGGTACATTCATTTGATTAAAATAGCATGAAGAGCATACAATTCAACACAGAGTATCTAGACTGGTTCATATTCGTACAGTTTAAAATAAACTCCGCAAGCTAGTTCATAAAATAATGTAAGCCAAGCCAAATTAATAGGAAATTATGGGAGAGGACCTCACAACTCTTGGGGTTTTTTTTAAACCGGAAATTCTCGCCTTGACCGAACCTGTAAATTTTATTTATTGATGGTAGGAATAGCTATTAAAAGCTTTAAAAAAAGGATGGGTTCTCGAAAATTTTTGGACATGTAAAAAAGTAGGATATTATAACACCATCATGTCACAAAAAACCCTGAAGCATATCCAAAAATCTTCGAGATGCCAAAAGAAAAGAAAATACACTCTTGTCTCTTGCTGCTAAGATTTGTAGTATAGTTAGTACTATCAAAGATGTATGGACTAATTTGATCTCATAATTTATGCCATGACTGAGAGCCATCTTGTTTGTGTGATTAATATGCAATAAATTAATCACTAGTCACGCATTTATAATGATTTTTGGTTGTAAAGCCAGAAGCTTAATTGATACCCAATTATTCAGTCAGCGGAGGGAGTGAATGGAGTTCTCATAAATTGACTAGAGAGGCCACAAATTTTTAAGGGAGAAGTGAGTTCTGGTTGAAAGAAGTATTGAAAGACTAGACCTTGCGCCTTGACCATTATAGGCTATGATTCAATTATGAAATCTATGACTCAACAAAAAAAGTGCCAATCTTTATTTATGATATATCAAGTTAAAGCTAGATTACACAGTCTACATGCGCAAGTGAATATTTTTCGGAACAACTAAAGTGGCAGGGATACAATATTGATTGTTCAAGATAACACGCCAAGGAAAGTGTACGCTGGTAACCTTATCCATGTCCTGTTTTCTTCTTGTGGGATTTTTTGTCACGGTTTTAGGATTTTTTGACCGTAGAAAGAAATTACTCGTACCTTATTTTTAAGATCATTATCACTATTGATGTATACGGACTATACTTCTTGCATTTCGACCCTAACAAAGTGGAAATGAGGATGAATAAATATTCAGATTGCTGATGTTGATTCCGGTCAGGATCAATGGATCAATGATCGTTCACGGTGGATCCAGGATCTGAACTTAATTGGTTTTAATTTTCGTGCTGTAGTAGATTAGGCTCGTCTTCAATATAATTTTGTGATTCATTGTTGGAAGTCATGAAAGAAGAGGGATTCTAATGGTCTGTTTGGATGGAGGGTAGAGAGGGGGAAGGGGGGAAGAGAAATCAAATTTTAACATTGTTTGGGGGCTCCGTTTAGGAGGGTAGAAGAGAGGAATGAGGGGGAAATTTGAGCTAAAATTTTACACCCTAAATTAGGGTGTAATGAAGGGGAAGAGAATGAAAGGGAACTTTTCCCCTTCCTTCCCTTCCCTAAGTCATCTCTCAAACACACTGTAAGGGTTCGCATGTTCGGAATGTTAAATGAAGAAAAGTCATGGGCGTGACATATTTGGGTTGGAGATGGTATGATACGTGCCAAATTTTTTTTTTTTTTGAAAGGAAAAACTTTATAGATCAACCATTTGAAATCGTCAGTGTGCTTAATGTTTTTTTACTATGTTGTTTTTCAAATTACAACTATACCTTTTTCTATTTCAATTATTACGGAAGAAAGAAATGGGGGAAAAAACATTTTCCCTTTTTTTCAAATTTGTATACTCCTTACATATATGTGAATACCAACAAAAAAATAGCTAAGGGTTCGTTTCACAAAACCCCTCCAACCCCCTCCAGCTCGGGGGTGGTTGCGGGAGAGGGATGATGATGTTGCACATAACTCTTTAACTTTGTTGCCCCCCCCAACCCCCCCAAACTATAGGGTGTCTCACAAAACCCTCGCTGAACTTTATCTTATCTTAACCACCCCCCGTATGTAATTTGCAAATTACTAAAATTTTTTTTGAGAGAAAGAAACTCAAACTTTAGGGGAAGGAGTATATTGCACGTAAGTGACAGTGATAAAGTTTGGTAAATTTTTACTCAAAGACATTGTAGTTATTTGCAAATTACAGGCAAGAGGTTTAGATGAGATAAGCTAAAGTTGAGAGGGTTTTGAGAGGGACAAAATTTTAAAAACGACCATTTTTAAAAATTAATAAACGACCATTTTTAAAAATAATAAGTAAAATCGACCGTTTAAAAAAATATTCAGCGAAATCGATCATTTTCACTGAAAAGGATCGATTTCACAGTTTTTGAACTGCACTAGTCCCTTGCAGTTCTAAAAAAAAAAAAAACGATGTCAATCCATGTCACCCCCTACCTCACATCTCCTCCTCCCATTAACAGTAAAATATTTACTTAATTTAGTATTATTTTTTATAGTTATTGCATAGATTAATAATCCTTATGATTGAACCAAATGTACTCTATTGTATTTTGGAGAAAACCGCTATGAAGACGGTCTATGATGTTAAAAGTGCATCTAAAAGATGTTGACCTTGAATTTAGGACGCATTTTTGAAATAGACCCCTTCAAAATAAAATTATCAATTTTGACCTAGTTTCAGCCACGTCAATAAAACTAAATCGATTTTAATTAAAAAAATGTTTCTGAACTACATGGGATTGACATTCCCGTAAAGTCAAAATCGACTTAGTTCAGCCAAGGTGACAAAAACTAGACTTATTTTGATAAATATTTTGAGACTAGATTTATTTTAATAATTTTATTGGGAATAGGCCTAATTCAAAAATTTGTCCTCGAATTTATGCCCAGCTACCGAAATCTAACAATCCAAAGTGCGAGACATTCATTTATTGCATTTTAGGGGGTGTTTGGTTCAATTTCTAGAAATTATATGAAATGTTTTCCACCTAAAATATGATTTCCTTGTATTTCTTAAAAAAATTATAGGAAAAGTTTTAAGAAATCAAAAAGTACCAATTTTCTTGTTTTTTGTACTTTGCTTGTTTGGTTCAAAACAAGAAAATAGCTCATAATTTTATAGAAAATAACAATATTTGGTAGGTTTTTAATTAAATATGGTATGTGTCAGATTTCTGGTGATTTCCTCTCATTTTGAGAGGAAATTGTTTTTTGTAAAATTTGGTAGGTTTTGATATTTTATAGAAAATATTTCTGTAAATTTTTTGTTGAACCAAACACAATTTACAGAAATCTCTAGAAAACTTTTAATTACAAATTTGTCATTGTCAGATGTTTTAAGAAAAGTTTTCTCAAAAAGTGTGCAACCAAACACCCCCTTAATGTCACGGATTCACGTCCACTTGATATTCCCCCCAACCCCCGCCATATTTTGTTAGCTTTTGCGCTGATGGAATCAAACTCCCCACGTGTCACGTATCCATTCACCAAACCCAGTGCTTTCCTACACCACCTCCCACACCCATCATCCCCGTGACTTAAACCTACCCCCTAACAGCCTCTTATCCGTTTCCTTATCCTCACCGCCAGCTCACCACACCGTCGCCTCCCCTCCTCCTTCCCCTTCTCTCTCAGATCTCTCTCACTCCCACTCTCATTTCCAGTTACGACAAAATGATGGGCCCCTTCGACCCACCGCCCCCAAACGACGACGAAACAATGGAAACCCTAACCCTAACCGATCCCCTCTCCTCCTCCTCCTGCGCCGCCGCCGCCGCCGCCGCCGCCACAACCGCCGCCGCCGACTCCGATCCCCTCCTCAACCCTCCATCCTCCCCCTCCTCCTCCTTCATCGACCCCCCGTCCTACGCCGACGTCATCTTCACCCCCTTCAGCAACAACGACCCCAGCGGTGGCGTCACCAACGGCGAAGAGATCTCCGATCGCAGATCCTCGCCATCTTCGTCTTCAACCTCCGATTTCATCAAAATTACAGTCTCAGACCCTCAGAAGGAGTCGGAACCCTCATCGAGCTCGATCGTTCCGGGCTCGGGGACCTACGTCACCTACCTCGTTACCACGAGAGTTAGGTCACCGGATCCGGCCGGTTTCTCGGTCCGCCGCCGGTTTAGGGATTTTGTTGCCCTCGCTGATCGCCTCGCCGAGAGCTACCGGGGGTACTTCATCCCTCCTCGCCCTGATAAGTCTCTGGTCGAGAGCCAGGTCATGCAGAAGCAAGAGTTCGTCGAGCAGCGGAGATCGGCGCTGGAGAAGTACTTGGTGAAGCTTGCAGCGCATCCGGTGATTGGGAAAAGTGAGGAGCTGAGCGTGTTTCTGAGGGCACAGGGGAAGCTGCCGATGGCGGGGAGTGCTGACGTGGCGTCGAGGGTGCTGGACGGGGCGGTGAGGTTGCCGATGCAGCTGTTTGGGGATGGTGGGACCGGGGTATTGCAGCCCCAGGAGGCGGTGCAGCCGGCGAAGGGAGGGAGGGATCTGTTGAGGATGTTTAAGGAGTTGAAGCAGTCGATGACGAATGATTGGGGTGGGGGGAGGCCGCCGGCGGTGGAGGAGGATAAGGAGTTCTTGGAGAGGAAGGAGAGGGTGCAGGAGTTGGAGCAGCAGCTCAGTAGTGCGTCTCAGCAGGTATGCTTTTTATCTGGATTTTGTTGGTGTTTGTGTTGGGTTTTAGGTGGAATTGCAGAAATGTGGTGGTTGCGTTGATAAAATTGAGTTAGAACAACATTGTATTTCTGTCGCAGGAAGTATAGTTTTGATTTGGGTTTGTTGGTTTTGTGTCATAGACCTTAAGTAAATTGAGAGGAACTGGGTCGGGTTAATTGCTAGAGTAAATGAGAATGTAGAAGATGATTTTTTATGTGTGTTTTTATCTTGTTGGCTTGATTAATTCGAATCGATGCACATTGTGAGAATGGAACTGTCTTGTTACATTTTGATCTTGGCCTGTTGTTTTTGTGTTGGATTAAGGTAAAAGGGGATGAATTAGGTTTGATTGATTGCTAGAGTAAATAAAATTGTAGAAAGATGGCTTCTTTACGAAGATGTCTTGTTGTTGTCTTCATAAATTTGAGTTGGTTCAGCATTGTGAGAAATGGAACTGTCTAATTACAATGTATAGCATGAATTGGAATTGGGGTCTAGTCTAGATATGGTAAGTAAGTACTAATGGAAGCCATAAATTATGTGAAGCTGATTTTCAAGCAGAGTAATTGGCTGTCTCTATATTAAGGCATGAATTTAAATGATTTTGGAGGTTTTGACTATTGATGAAATAATAGAGAATGCAGACCGCCTAGACCAGTTTTGACTACTTATAGGTCCAATAATCATATTGGAAAGATGTCATCTATAGTTTTTAGCTTTGGTGTAGATGTAAAACTGTGAACACCTAGCAGTTGCGCAATCTAAGTGATGTTTAATATCCTTAGAACATATAATAGGAAACATAATTTTAGGTAAGAGTTTCTTCTGTTAGTCATAGGTTGGGAAGATCAACAAAAATTGAGAATGATAATTTCTTGAATCTTAAGTTTCTTAACTCAATTAGGGCTTCTATTTACACACATACATCGGAAAATTGCAAGAGTTTGAGATTGTGTAGCATGGACAGTTCTATCATGATGGTTAGATACTTCTAAGATAGATTCTGGACTCTGAGCTTAAATACTTCTAGGATAGGTTCTGTAATTTTCAAACATCTCACCAATTTATAATATAATTTTCAATTTATGACACAGTTAGTCACTTTATGGACACACTGTCATGCATTTCTCACACTTTGTATTCACATGAAAACTGTAAGTTATATTGGATTCTGGCTTTTATGTATCATTGTGCTTTATTATGTTTTTAGAATGAGCACAAATATATGTATGTCAGTATGTGTACCCTCTCTTATTATTATTATTGTTATTATTATTATTATTGTTATTATTACTATTATTATTATTATTATTGATATGTTATCCTGTATTTTAAGAAACTTCCTGTCACATGTCCGTTTCATATTTCTGTAAATCCTTCTCATGCATGAGCCTTTGGCATTATGTCCAAAAGCTCACTGTTAAAGGAATACTCGAACAACATGTTAAAGGAATACTCGAACAACATGTTACTTTTGCAATTGTTACTGGGAAAATTCTTGCCAACTGACTCCTCTAGATTAATATCTTGGCACCTTTCTCTATATAAGTACAATGCATTGTAAGACCGTGCAGTTTCTTCATATAATATGCACTTTCCTTGCCTCAAAGCCTAGAAAAATATCTAGAATTTGTACTAGGATGACTTGACCTATTTGTTAGGATCATGTCTTGAAGTTTTCCTTGTAATATTTATTTAAAAAGGAGTATGGTTTCCTCTTGTTGTGCAGGCTGAAGCACTTGTTAAAGCACAACAGGATATTGGAGAAACAATGGGAGAACTAGGATTGGCATTCTTTAAACTGGGAAAGTTTGAAACTGAGGAGGCTGTGTATAATTCTCAGAAAATAAGAGCTGCTGATTTCAAGCGTCTAGCGACTGCTGCTGTGAGAGCCAGTAGATCCTATCGAGAGTCAAATGCCCAGACGGTCAAACATTTGGTATACTTGCAAAATAACATTTTATGAAGTCCAAACTGCTGAGTCTCTCAGTTATCTAATTTATTCCTGCTTTCTGCATATTATTTTTGCCTTGGCAGGATACTCTGCATGAATATCTAGGCCTGATGCTAGCTGTACATGGTGCATTCTCAGATCGCTCCAGTGCGCTGTTAACTGTCCAGACCCTTATGTCAGATCTGTCTTCCTTGCAGTCAAGGGCAGAAAAGCTTGAAGCTGCTTCCTCAAAGATATTCGGCGGTGACAAGACTAGAAACCAGAAACTAGAAGATTTGAAAGAAACAATTAGAAAAACCGAAGATGCTAAATGTTGTGCAATTAGAGAGTATGAAAGAATCAAGGTACTTTTGTGTTTTTCGAAGAGAACGATTACTATGAGTAATGGGTTTCCTGTGTGATTAGATGACTTGGATAACACGAGTTTTGATTTAGGTAACCAATTACTTATCCTTCTTTATCTGACAGTAATTGATTGCCAGTCAAAGATTAAACTTTGAAGGATAGCAAACTGAAGACTTGATGGAATTACTCGAATGTTTCATTTGATCTTTGGCAATTTTCTTACCATTTAGTTGGTCCAGTAATTTGTATTTGTGAAATGCAAATTATAAGTTGCAATCTAGTTATCCTTGCTTAGAAGTGCCTAAGGTTGTAATTGCTTTTCTTTCAATCATTTCAAATTTTATGGAACAATAGCCTTTGGTTAGTTATTTGTCTATAGAGGAAGATTTACTCTACTGATCTCACTGTTCAATTAGTTTTCGAAACAGAATGTTCAATAATACTTCACTGTATAATCAGTATTATGAATAATCAATTCTTTCTAGATGTCTTTTTTTCATTATTCTACACTTATGAAGATAAAATTAGTGGCATGACAAACATTATACTACTTTTCTCCTGTTTGTATCCTATTTACAATTATTGAGCTGTAACAAAGGTTAGCAATTGGCCTTCTCAAATCACTGTAATTGCTTTTTTATTCTTCCTTTTCCTGTTCTGTTTGAGTGCCACCTCCTAAAAGATGGTTAAACAAATTAAAGTAAATGACTGAGTTACAGACCTCAAATGTTCTTCTGTGAAATTGCAATATAATTGTCTGATGGTACTTGATATGTGCTGATATCCCTTTTATTTTATCCATAATGCAGGAGAATAACAGGAATGAACTTGAGAGATTTGATAGAGAAAGACATGATGATTTCCTGGGTATGCTTAAAGGATTTGTAATAAACCAGGTACTGTTTAATATTATTTTAAAGTTATACATCCTTCAAAAGCAGCATTGTTTCTCCTATGAACTTGTGCAGCTTTTGTCTTCCAAGAACGACAACCATTGGGCTAGGATTCTTGTTTAGAATCTTATTCACAATCTGGGTCCTGAACCTGATCATTTTGTTTCACCCTTAATCAATTAAGTTCAATACAAATATCATAATTTATACTTTAATCCTTATGCTCGGCTTGTAGCTGATCTTGCTGTTCAAAATGTATGTTATTCAGTATCTGTGAATATTACATTGAAGAAAATGTTGTTCCATATTAGAATAGTAAAACTAGCACATATCTGATCTTCTATGTCATTTGTTCTAAGTGAAGGTTTTCATGCAATTCATTGATTTAGTGATGATACGGATCATGTAAAATACAGATCTTGTAACTCGCAGATTGTGGTTACCCACAATCATACCTCAAGTACATGCTAGGCTATAACACCTGTCCTACCAAGTGCCTGAGCTGAGGTGCAATCCTTCTGAGAGAGCCACGTGGGATGTTCAATTTAGGTACACTAGGATTGCTAGGAAGGTAGCATCACTGTAGTTGACTGTGGTAGGTTATTGTCCATGGTTATAATGGCTTGATATAAGAGATGCTCCACCGAATTTGGAAAAAGAAGTTTATGACAAGAGAGGATTGGTGTCCTTGGAGATGGTTATTTGGTACTTTCAAATCTCATATGTGTTCCATGCTTCTTGAGGATGCTAGCATTGGAGACGAAAATGGAAAAGTTGAAAAAAGTGTGACTTTAGTTTTATGTTAACATGAAGAAAGATGTCGCGACCATTTTGGTTTTGTACCGTAGAGTACTTACTGCATTTTGGACACTTCAAATATAGGACTTTTGATTTAAATATTTTGACACTAAAAATAAGCAAATATTATAGCTATATAGCCATTGGGTAAAAAAACATAAATTGATAAAAATCGTTGGTTATAGTCCACTAAAATCACATTTTTAAAAGAAAAAGAACTTAATTGTCCTTGGTTTGAAACATGCAAAATCTGGAAAAATTGGATATCCTATGGAATTCGTGGGCAAAAGTCCGTGAAAATTGCAAACTATGAAATACACATAATTAATTGTCATCGACTCAAAATGAACTAAAATTGACAAATTTGTGGGTTGACCAATGAAAATCGTAATTTGAATTGCATACAATTAATTTCTAATGGGACCAAAAGATGAAAATTATCAAGATCATGGGTTATAATACATCAAAATAGGAAATTTTGAAGTAGTCATAATTAATTGTTATCGGGTCGAATGAACGATAATCGGCAAAAATCGTGGGCTGCCTATAAAAATAGCGAGTTATAGCCTATAAAAATCGTGAATATTGAGGTCCGCACAACTAATTTATATTTGGTTAAAACGAATAAAATGGTCAAAAACCATGGACCTTGAAGTACGCATCTTTATTTTCCATTTGGTCTAAAACATGAAAATTGACAAAATTTGTAGGTTATATAAGCACATATATCGTGATTTTTTATGATAGAAAAGTTAATTTTGATTGGGTAACGAAAATAAAATAAAATCGTGCATTAACACATGAAAATTATAAATTTTGGTAGGCATGATTAGTTGCCCTTAGGCCGAAAAGAACGAAAACGAGCATATATTGTGGGTTGTAACTCATGAAATTTTGAAATATTAGTTAATTATAATTGGGTTGAAACAAAGAAAAATGATAACAAATCGTGGCTTATAGCCCATGAACATCGTGTACTTCATTGGGCGAAATTAGCAAAATTAACAAAAATCGCGAGTTATAGTCCATAAGAATCGTGAATTTTGAAGTGCACATAATTTGATCTAGACAAATGAAAATGCACAAAAATCATGGTTATAAACCATAAAAATTACAATTTTTGTAGCGCACACCTAATTATTTACCATTAGGTTGAAAGAGAAGAAAATACATTGAATTTGTAGGTTGGCCATGAAGATTGTGGATTTTTTTGGTAAGCATGATTAGTTACCATTGGGTCAATGAAAAAAAGAGCAAATATTGTGGGTTAAAGCTCATGAAATCACGAATTTTGAAATATTAGTTAATTTTCATTGAATCAAAATGAGTAGAAATGAACAAATATTGTGGTTTTATAACCAATGAAAATCCTAAAATTTGAAGTACGCGTATTTCTTTGTCATTGGAACAATAACGAACAAAACTTCTCAAAAAATTTTGAGTTATAGTCCATAAAAATTATGAATTTTGAAGCACGCTTAACTTGTTGCCATTGGGTTGAAATAAATAAAGACGCAAAAATATCATAGGTTGGCCTATGAAAATTATGAATTTTGAAGTGTTCGTCTAATTAATTTCACTTAGGAGAAAAAGACAAAATTAGAGAAATTTTGTGGGTTAAAACACATGAAAAGTGTGAGTTTTATTAAAGCATGCGTAGGTTTTTGACATTGGGTCAAAAAACGGAAATTGATAAAAAATATTGGTTACAAGTCATTAAAATTGCAATTGTAGAAGAAAGAAAACTTAACTGTTGATGAGTTGAAACAAACAAAAATTCACATAAAACGTGGGTTATAGCCCTTGAAATTCACAAATTTTAAAAAATAGGCAATAACCCATGAAATTTGTGAATCTTGAAAGTACATGTAATCAATTGTCAGTGGCTCGAGGTTAGCGTAAGTGAGAAAAATTATGGATTATAACCCATGAAAATTGTGAATTTTGAAGTATGCATAATTAGTTGCTAATGGGAGGAACGAACAATAATTGCCAAAACCGTGGATTACAACCCATCAACATTGTAAAATTTGAAGTTGACATAATTTATAGTTAATTGTGATTAAGTCGATTGAATGATAATCAAAAAAATCGGGGTTATATCATGAAAATCGTAAATATTGTAGTCTACACAATCAATTGCTATTTGGTTGTGGCTAAAAAGGACAAAATTATGGACTAGTCCATGAAAATTAGAAATTTTGAACCGCACATAATTATTTCCCATTGGTTGAAAACCAAAATTTGATAAAAATTGTAGATTGTAGCTCATGAAAATCACGATATTTGACAAAAGAAATATAATTGTAATTGGGTCGAAAGCGATGAAAATAGACTAAAATCATGTTATACCTCATGAAATTCGTGATTTTCATTGGGTTTAAGGGTTATAATCCATGAACATCATAAATTATTTGATAGGCATGATTATTTGTCAGTGGTTTGAAACAATCGAAATTGAGCAAATATCATGGATTATAGCCCGTGAACTTGCACATTTTAAAATATTCGTTAATTGTCATTGAGTTGAAATGAACAAAAATCATTGCTTATAACCAATGAAAATCAAGAATTTAAAAGTACACATATTTATTTGTGATTGGTTGAAAATGAAGAAAAATTTATAGAAACAGCATAACAATTATAAATTTTGAAGTATGAATAGTTACTTGTCACTGGGAAGAAACAGACAACAATTTTCAAATTTGTGGGTTATGATCCTTCAGCATCATGAATTTCAAAGTAGTCAAAATTTATTGTCATTGGGTTGAATATATGATAATGGACAAAAATCGTGTGTGCCCATGACAATCACGACAATGGAATTTTACCCAATTAATTGCTATTGAGTACATGGATAAAATTCATGGACTACCGCCTATGAAAATCACGAATTTCTAAGTATGCACACTTATTTGTCATTTGATCAAAGATCGAAAATTGACAAGAAATCGTGGGTTGTAGTTTATGAAAATTGCATTATTTTAATGAAAGAATGTTTAATAGACATTGGGTCAAAACTAACAAAAATCGTGGGTTATAACTAATGAACAAAACCCATGAAATCATGAAATTTGATATATGGTTGGTTACTTGTCATGGGTCAAAACGAACAAAAAATGAACAAAAATCATGTGGGTTATAACTAATGAAAATCGTGAATTTCGAACAAAAAGTGGACAAAAATCATGAGTTATAACTAATGAAAATCTGTATAGTTAAGTGTAAAAGATCAATGAAACCTGTTTCATTCTCCTCTCCATTTAGCAACAAACCAGAGTAATTTTCTTGTCAGGTTGGATACGCGGAGAAGAATGCAAGCATATGGGCACAGGTCACTGAAGAGACGAGGATATACGCGAAAGAGAGCAGTTAAACTGTAGTGCAGGTGTAAAAATTGAGGTTTTTATCCCATTTCCCATACTATTGTACACTGTTTGTAGAAATCTTCCTTCCACCAATAAATGCATTTCAGTAGAGTTTATCCAATTGCAGAGTTTTTTTGAGTGGTATATTAGTTTTGTTGTTATTTCTATAGCTTATGACCCTTTTTTTTCTTCCTGTTTTTATACCTGAGAACGAAAGAGATGTTTGTTGAGATTTTGCGGCTTGTAATATGTTTTTTGGGGCAACTTTTGTACATTGGTGTTACTTCCTGTATCATCAGTCAGTGAGTTGAAATAGTTTATGGTCTGTTGCAGCTGTAGATTGTATAATTGGTCTTACTTCTTGTATCATCAGTCAGCGAGTTGAAATAGTTTATGGTCTTTTGCAACTGTAGATTGTATAAAATACATGTTTATACTAATAAGCAGAATATGGGATGAGAGAATAAACCGACATAGAACACAATTGGGCGCGCAAGATTACTGAGGGTAAGGAGGTTTACATGAATTGTTGGTAGCAGTTAACTGAGATGCATAGTTTTATTATTATTATTATTGTCTTTTAGAGAGGTAAAATATATTTAGGATTTTGTGGAGAACGTGAGTATATGTGCATGAAAAAAGGAAGTTTAATAGAAGAAAAAGAACGGTAAATAGCAGAGAATTTTGTAATGAGGAGTTCAATGGATTCTGCAGGGAAAAAGTTGTTGCTTGCGTTTTGACGGGGAGGGATGCGCATCGTAGCAACATGAAGTTAGCGCTTTTTAATTTTGAATTGTTGAAGGAATCTATCGACTCGACGGTTACGCTGTTTTGGGGTGAACATGCTTATCATCGTCACCGGTAATTTCAAACTTCGAGATAAAATGGTCCGGTGCTTCACATGACCAATCAGTCCTCAGAATTTTATTGTCCTGCTCAGTACCGTATGATTACACTTCTTCAAAACTTTAATTCTGCTTACTTCATCTTTGATGAAGATAGAGTTTTGAGACTCGAGTTAGGAATTTGTCTCACAGTTAAAATGGTTAATGATGAGAGGTACATGCAAGGATCTAGGATCCAAAGTTATTATTCAAGTTCCTGATCAATCATGACGTTATCTTTGATGAGGATTTCATGTGGTAGCGTATATGATAAAAGGGACGAAGCCGTATCTTAAGGGCCAAAGAAATCTTTAGAACTTTAAACATAGTTGGGAGGGTAAAATCTTTAAAAGCATTAACCCCAACTCTTTGGGATCATTACACGAATAATAATTTCTCATGACTATATTTATTTCTTATCTCGTCTCTTTATATACATCCAAGTGCAACATTATTTATTTATTTATTTCAGAATTAAGTAACATGATGAGCTTGTTGAGTAATGATGACAAAGCCAACTTAAAAGGGTGAAGAAAAGCTTCCAGCGTAATTGAAGTACTCCCTATTCGGATGATTCTACCCACCTTGAAGTTAGACTTTTCGCATATAAAAATTTTCATTCACTCCACATGCTACAACTTTAAACCAGATTAACAAAATAATTTCGTACGGCCACAGCTCACCCTCAAAGTTATTGATCCGTGACATCAAGAGAACTCGCCTCGGAAGTTATTGACAACATATCCAACGTTGCATAAAATCTCTTGTAGGAATAAATAAATAAATAAAATGATCAAGAACGTCGATAAATCTCTGCCACAAAAGGTAACTGACATTGCTTACTTACAAATACCAACTCATATTGATCTACCGACACAACAGGAAATACCAACTCTCTGTGATGATGCTTACCACTGATATTTTGAAGGGGAAGGAAAAAAAAAATAAGGATAAAAGAACTAAACGTTCAAAGATACATCTAACTGTGGCTTAAAGGAATGCTCATACAAATTCTCATCTGCATTTGTCTTCTGTAATGGAACCTAAAACGTTTTGGATATCATTAGAAGACCTGAGACATCAAAATCGCGGTCAGTTTCGGTTCCGATGCTCAACCAACCACGCGATAATTTTCGATTCCGATGGAGTTGGTGACATCCTTGAGTCCCTATCCGCATCTACAGGAAATGTGCATCATCCAGCCGGAGGGGGATAGCTCAGCTGTCCCCTCTTGGTCCCTTATTTGGGGTCCCGGGGCATTAATCTAGTAGCTATTGCTTCTTCTAATAAATGGTTTTCTTTTCTTTTCTGGAGCATACGACCCGGTCGATGTTCACAACTTGGTCTCATACCAGCATTACAAGCAAGAAGAAAGATGGAGCATCGCTTTCAGGTGTAGTAGGCTAATGATGTTTGCAACCATCTCTCGCCAAAATCAAGTGTTCAAATGCATCCTCTCCTCTTCGGAATATTCCGAGAATAATTGGAAAATTACCCCACGTTCAACTTCTCATCCGACCAAACAAAAAAAAAAAAAAAAAAAAAAAAAAACTGATTATTTGGGAAGTTTGAGATTCTGTAGGAAGTTGATCTTATCCATGTTCATCATTCGGGCAAAATCCAGTTTCTATTTCTCGATTGAGATCCAAAAGCATGTAAAAGAAAAAAACATCAATGCAACAAATTTTCTACAACTTTTCCATTCTCCAAAGATCCAATTATAGTATAACATCTGCATAAAAATTCCCAAAAAAATCCCTTTTTATCAAGAACCCCAGAGATCAAAACCCAGGCTTCACCCCGAATCGATCACCGATCAAACGCGCACCCCGACGGGGACCCCACCGGCAACGGCAGCAGGAGCGGCCCCACCGAGGAACGAGAGAAGCCCGGCGCCGGCCCCGCCGACGTCCTGGTCATCGAGAAACAGGTCCTCCGGCACCCGGAAGGCCCCGTGGGCCCCGACGATCGCCGCCCCCACCGTCAGCGCCGACATCAGGATGGACCCCACCGAGGTCAGGAACACCACGAAAACCGTCATCAGAGCGAGCCCGGCGAGGGTCTCCCGGTCCGACAGCTGGCGGCCCATTACGACGACGGGGCTGTCGCCGGGCCTGAAAAGGTAAAGAAAAGCCCAGGCGGCGAAAAGCCCAAAGAGGACGAGGAGAGAGAAAGGGTTCGTTAAGAGGGAGAGGGCGAGGACGGCGGCGATTAGGGTCAGGTAGTTGACCCGGAAGTAGGCGAGGTTCTTGCGGAGGCGGGAGGCGGCGTCGGCGAGAGAGTCTGGGCGGGAGAAGGCGGATCGGTCGGCGAGCTCCGACCACGGGCGGCGGTTGGAGAGGGCGGCGCGGGCCGAGTCCGCGAGGCGGGAGATGAAGACGCGGAAGGCGGCGGCGGGGGCGGCCACGGAGGGGTCGTTAGCGGCGGCTGCGGAGCCGGGACCGGGGGCGGTGACGGGGAGGGTCGGGGGCTGAGGGGAGCTGGAGGGCATCATTTTCGTAATTTTCGGTTTTTTTTTGAGTTGAGGGGGTCGGATGAAAAAAAAAGAGTTTTGGGAGAGAGAGAGAGGGGGTTAATTAAAACTTAAAGCGATGGACGAGGGCCGAGGGGGAATTTATTGAGGGAAGGTGGGGTTTGAGAGAGACTTGGCTATTAAGGGATCGTTTTTGTTGGGGGTGGAGAGGTATGTTGGAAGTTAAGAGGAGGTTTGCGTTAACGTGGTGCCGAGATGGACGGTCGATTGCGCGTTGCTCGTGGCCAGCCTATGAAATTTCAACGATGTGCAACTTTAATCCTGCGAGCAGCGTAACGTTGACGCGTTCGCGAGGTAGTGCGGGCTGGCCCGAAACTTGTTGGGCTGGACCGTCCGTTTGATACTCAACGCGGTCAGGTAACTTCGAGGATCTATCAGATCTTGAATTTATTTATTCGGAAGAAACTTCTAAGAAGAGAGTTCGTATTAATGGGGGGGAAAAATTTATTGTGTAGATATATTGTAAATAGCCTTTATGTCGTTAATTATAAATTAAAAAAAAGCTAATTATTTTATCCTTTGTCGCTTCTCATATTTTATACGAGTATACGTATTTTTGGTATGTTTTTTCTCTAAAGGCCACGTGAGAGATGTTTCTTTAAAGGCCACATAAAAGAAGTAAGATGGAACTACTTCTATTTGTTTTGTTCTGGATCTTGTTGTATGTTGTATTATGTTTCGCCAAAGGCTGGACTAGGAATTTTCAAAAATGGGCTGGGCTTAGATTGGGACTTCCATTTTAGTTTTTTTGGGCTAGCCTACGTCCGTGTCGGTTAAATAATACGAGTTAAATAGTAGCGTATATGCTCTCCCTAATTCCTTATACTTGTATAGCGTCTCAATGTTGTATTTCTTTGATACCAAGCTTCCCTCTGCATGCAGTACTTTGGTGCATTCTACTGGAATATAAAAATTATAACCCCAGGTCTCGTCACAATTTCGGAATTTTGTTGGGGGGGGCCGTGGGGGAGTAGGGGCATCAAGAATGGTACCGGACAACCCAGGTTGCAATCTTATAGGCCACGAATTTCTAAAGCTGATCAAATAATATACTGGCCCGCCTCGTCTTAACTTTTGAAGCCATGTTAGAGTATAAAGTTATGAAGTTATAGCCCTCAACTTTCATTACAACTTTGGAGTTTTCATGCGGCCGCAAGGACATAAAGGCAATTGCGGAAATTAGTTAGAAAGATGCCGCCCAGTGGGTGTTCGTCCAAATGCCCAGAAGAGCCTGAAGCAGAATTATGCTGTACTTTAGCCAACCAGTCGACCTTCTCTGTTGTTCATGGATAACTTTATTTAGTGTTGCCTGTTATCACAGTGAATTTGCCATGCGGGCATTAGAATAGTAAGCTGTAGTTACGGTTAGCTAAATATATGCATATACATTTTTGTAAATGTAACAAAACTGTAAATCAAAATCCCACATACGCAGTTAACTGATTGAGAGAGAGAGAGAGAGAGAGAGAGAGAGAGAGAGAGAGAGAGAGAGAGA
>BQKN01067809.1:184818-201753 GCA_022839385.1 Asparagus kiusianus | reverse complement strand
AGAGAGAGAGAGAGAGAGAGAGAGAGAGAGAGAGAGAGAGAGAGAGATCAGCTTGAAGGTTGATTGTGGTAGAAAGAAAGTGCTAAAACAGAAACTTACAAGTCCAATATCCCCATATAGCCGAGGATCTTACTCCATTTGTCTAATAAGTAAAATATGAGCTCGGGCCTTCGACACACAATCTAAAAGAGTTTCTAAACTTCAACACCCATTCAGCTCTACATAGCACTGACCGTCGAGTATCCACTGTGAAGTTATCTGTCATTCCGTCCGATGATCAAGTATTTTTGTGCCAGTTGATCGTTGGTCAGGCTAGCTCAGTAGTCATAGCCTGAAATTGTTTCGATAACCTGCCGGTATTATAAGGTACCTAGTTTTATATGAGGAGTTTCTACTTGAATTAGAGGAGCCGAGCATAGCGTGCCTTGGCAAACATGTATTGTTTGGCTCCTAATTTTTGGCCAAATCAAGGTTGTTGCAAACTGAAGTATGAGCTGAAACCTTTTGTTTTTTTTTTTTTTTTTTGGTGTGAACGTTTCTGCGAAATCAGCCAGTCATTGAACACTTAATCACAGTGTTATGGAACCAGAAGACAACATAAAGGTTTCATCCATGTTCACAACTACTGATAATTTCCTATTCTTATTATTATTTCCATTTATTGTATAGTTTCAGCGGTTTAATTTATTCTTCTCATTGTTCTTCTTTCTGAAGGATAATAGTTGTGCTTATTATTGAGCTATGGGACTGCGGTAGCCTTTTTTCTTTTTTCTTTTTAAATTGCACAGACAATAGACAATTCAATTTAGAATTTTTCATTGTCATCGTGCATTTACTTTTTTAATTGAAAATGCCATTTTCAGAAAAATTACCCAAGGACCCAAAATATGGGACCGACATGGGGGACTGGTGAGGTGTCCCCCTCCTATTGTATAATGAGCTGGTCATTTGATGACCAGCTCATTATACAATAGGAGGGGGACACCTCACCAGTCCCCCATGTCGGTCCCATATTTTGGGTCCTTGTAGTAAAGCTCCATTGTGCATTTACATTTTGATTACCTTACAATTTTGCTTTGGTTATTTCCATTTTGCCAAAAGACTTAACCACACATACCAAGCAAATTAAGGCTTTCAGATTAAAATATATATGTGATCTTCTAAGCATACATAGATTTTCCTTGGTCCTCGGTATATGTCATTCTCTTCTATTCATCTCTTTGCTCATTGTTTCTGATTTGTTAGAAATTTTAACGGGTCAGAAATTTTCAGGCTTCTATATTGAGTTCAAAATTTCAGGCTTCTATATTTAGTTTTGTACTGGAACTTCTCTAATGACACAAATCTTAACACCTCCTCCTATAATATTATCAGCTATTAGGTCATGTAGTTAAGTTTTTTTTGCTATGAATCATGATATAAGATCAATTGTCAAGAGTATTGCTGAAGTAAAGTCAAGTGATATGTCATTGAGGAGATTTCTGCTTGATTACCTCCTCTAAGCTTCTTGACTTTTCAGAGCTTATGAGAGCTTTTCTTTTTCCCTAACTTTGTGCAGCTGTGATAAAGTTAACTATCATCATCAGAAAATATGACAGCATTTGATGATTTATGAGAATATATTACTTACACCCACATGTGCCTGAAAAAACTATGCGCGAGAAGAGGCAAACCACTATAATCAATGGCGCGGATCCAGAAAAATTTTCTTGAGGGGAAAGACTAGAAGTATCTATTTATAGAAACAAACGAACTCAATTCGGAGATGTATAACTTGTGATATGAATGTTTTAACAAGACGATGTCAAAAAGATTGGCAGCAAGCTGGAAACATGCACATATGTTGAAACTTGCACGGCCCATAACTTTTGGCTCGATTATCGGAATCACTATTATAATATGCTTTCATAAAGCTCTCACCATGATCTACAAAAGTAAGATCTCTAGGGGTGCAGCTGCCCATCCCGGACACCACTTCGATCTGCCCCTGGCTATAATATGATCTAAAAATACTTCAAATAATCCATCTTGTAGGTCATGTGAAGAACCCTGTACACTAGAAATACTAAAAAGGGATTAAATAACCAAGTTTAACGATCACACAGTTAATCGAGATAGAGAAAATGATAAAGGCTCTCTTATATATAATCCCATCTAATCTCAAGGCAGAATACTTATGAAAACCACAGATTAAATATGCGCATTCTCATATGTCAACCAGATTCAAGTACAGAACAGTAAGGTAATGGCACTCATCAAAGGCTCAACATATCATAAGCAAGCACATTGCCATGTTTACAAAACTGTTAAAATATTTACTCACCAATCAATTAGGATAACGCATGTGGATAATGAGTAACTCTTCTATGTGTAAATAATGGCCAACTCAGCAGAATCAATGAATTTCTTTGATGTCTGTCATTGGGTCACCATCTCCTTGCTGGTATAAGTGCTCTTCATAATTATTATGCCTTTTTTTTTCTATTGACATGGAGAGTTATGGGCCAATAAACCCTGCCCTTAATTTCTCCAATCACTGCTGACTTTGAGAGAGCCAAGGGACATGAACATGTAAATCATCTTTGAAAATGTTAAGTGTTTGCAAATTATAAAGGAGCTTAAAAGCCCCAAATCCCTCCAACCCAACAACAAGAATTATTAATGTGCACCTAATAGTAGTCTTTTCACATCAAGCATCAGCCATTTTCTTCAAGATCAAGATTTGGCTGGTAGCCACTCATGTGCTAGTCTCCTTGACTTCTGTCTACTTAGAAACCCCACTGCCTTTTCCTTAAATCACAAGGTGGTGGGATCCTGTTAAGTAAAATGATTAGGGGGAATTGGCCTCTATATCTAGTTTTACGTTAAAGCGATGCCACGAGCACCATTGGATCGCGATCGAGTGGGTGGTAAGCTAGTGGAGTAAGTAGTTAGATTGGTCAAGTTGCATACTAGGCCAGTGAATGCAACAGATGTCTATGGTATAGGACATTCAAATGATATCATTAGATGTACATAAGTTTGAATTCTTCATAGCACAGAGCATATTGCGGAGTAATACCGACATTCTAATTCTGTTATGTCAATTAATATGTTCATCATGCGAGTTTAATTATAACTTAATTGAGGAAAGCGATTCAGATATGGATTATGACAATTTTTAGTAGTTAGATAAGCCACCTACTCGAACTCATAACTCAATATCAAGTCATGAACTACTAATTAAGGTCTAATTGAGAACAAGGCGAGTGAGGAGGCGAGAAAAGATGGAGGTAACTTTTTAACCACCTACATACTTCTAAGACTCTCCTTTTCATATTTCCCTTTTAGTTAGTTAATATATGTTAATGAGACTGTTTGGAGATTAAGGAAGCAATTAATTTTGAGGAAGATGGCTTCAAGTTCAATGCTCCCATACTTTTATTGTAGTGAAACATTTGACAAAAGACACTCAACATGCTACTATGTGAACTGAACTTGTTGAAGTTTTAGGCACGGCAATGAATTGGTCAGAGTAGTGAAGCCTACTGTTTGGGGATGTTGCATCTATGCAAAAATTAATTGTAGACCAAACCTCAACTCAAGTCCCTTTTCCTTTTTTTTTATTTTTTATTTTACTTGAGACGCTTGAAAAGCAATAGAATGATCACCTCTTTCCAAGTCATGGACCTTTGTACACTTGAAAGTTTCATGCACAAATCTTTTTATTAAAAAAAAGGGAGAGATTTTGTATAGATGCGCATGTACTGATTTTATATATACCCTGAGAGACAACAAAGCTCATATGAAATGATTTTCAAGAAAAGGGTGAAAATGGCATGATGATGTGTTGTCCCGAAAAAGCCCCTCAATTGAGGAGCCTTGAAGAGCAAGCATCGTGAGACTATGCACTGCTCCTTGTGCTAACAATTAGAGGCTACTATTGGGTGTAACAACTCCTAAATGGTTTGCACTTCCTCCATCTATTTAAGACCCCCTTCACTTCTCTATTTGCACTACAAGCAACAGGTTGCCAGCATCATGGAGGCCAACAACAACGCCATGCAAATGATGCAATGCTGGCTCTCTTGCTTCATTCTAGTGCTCTCCCTTCTAGTTTCTCAATCCAATGCTGAAACGCACTACCATGACTTTATTGTATGTACTCTTCAACTATTTCCGATTCGATGTCTGGGTTCCTTGTGTTGATGAATGTAGGCGTAAACTTAACAGGTGGTGAAAACGCCGGTGAAGAGGCTGTGCAAGACCCATAACATCATCACGGTGAACGGGATGTTCCCGGGGCCGACCCTTGAGGTCAAGAACGGCGACACCCTCGTCGTCAATGTCAAGAACCAAGCTGGATACAACGTCACGATTCATTGGTAATGTGTATATACATGCATGCACACATACACATAGATGTTATAAGCGTGTAAGTGAGCAAAGGCTGCTAGTAACTAGAGCACATTGTGCTTATTTTTGTTGGTACTATAGCTAATAGCGCCCTCGTGTAAAATCAATGACTAACTGACCGAGAGAAAAAGTTGAACAGATCCTGTTTTCACTATTTCATAATCTAGTAATTGCAGAAGAAATATCGATATTTTTTTTTTTTTTCATTTTTAGGCACGGGGTTCGGCAGTTGAGAACGGCTTGGGCGGATGGGCCGGAATTTGTGACCCAATGCCCGATACGGCCCGGAGGGAGCTACACATACCGGTTCACAATACAAGGGCAAGAAGGAACATTATGGTGGCATGCACATAGCTCATGGCTGAGGGCCACAGTTTATGGAGCCATCATCATTCATCCCAGAGCCAACTCTTCGTATCCCTTCACAAAGCCCACAAGAGAGGCTCCCATCATTCTAGGTACGATTTTTCCAACCTTAAAAAAGACCATTTTTGAAAATTTATTAGCAAATTCGACTTGTTTTTTTATATAATTAGCAAAATCGACAAGGATGCCGATTTTGCAAAAATGAAGCTTTAAAATACACAGGACTACTAGTCCCGTGTATTTTAGTAGGGTGCCTAATTACAAACTAATGAAGTTTAACTAGTCTCATTATTTTAAAAACTATATTATGCAAAATCGTCTAAAGAGGTCGATTTTGCTTAATTAAACCCACAAAAGATTGATTTTGCTAATAAAGTGTCAAAACAGTCTTTTTTTTTTTTAATTCCTCGTCAAAACCCTCTAGGTTCAGTATCAAATTTCACAAGGTGGGCCCAAGCGTGCACCCCGCTGGAGGGCCCACAAGAGATATGATGTACCCTCTGCAGCCTGTTGAATGGGTTGTCATAACCTATGGTCACATTAGTTTGATGTTATTATTGAGACACATGAATGATAATAGTATTGGCCAAGGCCTGGTTGAAGACAGTGCTCATCAAGCGCTTCGCAAGTTCAAGCTTGGTGAGTCTTAGAACACCAAATAATACCCACTTTCAAAGGTTTCATGCTTGCATATGGTCTGAAAACATTTTAGGTGTCAGCAAAAAAAAAAAAAACTACTTTGACAATATTGATTAAATTGATCTTTCTCGAAATTCAGATTGATAATATCCGCATATTGAATACTATTAAATAATAAAATAAAGGGAAAAATTAAAAAATAGACCGTTTTTATAAAATATATAGCGAAATAGACCATTTTGAAAAATAATTAGCAAAATAAACCTTTTTTTGGCCAACAGGCTAAAAAGAGGTCTATTTTGCAAAATAGCTCAGAAAACATACGGGACTAATAGTCCCGTATGTTTTAATCACGGATTAGTAAAATTTTCTACTCAGAAAATATACGGGACTACTAGTCCCGTATGTTTTCTGAGTCACTAATCCGTGATTAGTTGGCTCTAAACATACGGGAGTACTAGTCCCGTATGTTTTCTAAACCTTGTTTTTTTTCAAAAGAGGTCTATTTTGTTAATTATTTTTCAAAATGGTCTATTTCGCTATATATTTCATAAAAATGGTCTATTTTGCAAATTTTCCCTAAAATAAAAATTATAACGGAAACCATAACGACGACGAGTACACGATGAGCAGGAGAATGGTGGGATGTGAACCCGATCGATGTCGTGAGGCAGGCGACACGGACCGGAGCAGCGCCAAACACCTCCGACGCCTTCACCATCAACGGCCAGCCCGGCGATCTCTACAACTGCTCCGGCCAAGGTAACATAAAACATCGATCTCATGCACACGAAGAAGAACACAATACAATGTTTGCTCATGCATTAAATTTGCTCCCACGTTTCCGACAGGCACAACAGTGATCCCGGTATCCGCCGGCGAGACCAACCTCCTCCGGTTCATCAACGCCGCCCTCAACGCCGAGCTGTTCGTCTCGATCGCCCGCCACAAAATGACCGTGGTCGGAGCCGACGCCTCCTACACCAAACCCTTCACGACCTCCGTCCTCATGCTCGGCCCTGGCCAGACGACCGACGTCCTCGTCACCGCCGACCAGCCGCCCGACCGCTACTACATCGCCGCACGAGCCTATTCCAGCGCACAGGGCGTCCCCTTCGACAACACCACCGCCACCGCCGTCCTCGACTACACCTCTAAGAACCCTGCAGGACCGAACATTACGCCTAAAATGCCCGCCCTTCCCGCCTTCAACGACACCAACACCGCCTCGACGTTCGCCTCCAGCTTCAAAAGCCCTGAAAAAGTCAACGTGCCATCACCCGTCGACGAGAACCTCTTCTTCACGGTCGGCCTCGGTCTCTTCAACTGCTCTCCGGGTAATACCTGCGGCGGGCCTAATAACACAAGATTCGGCGCGAGCATGAACAACATATCCTTCGTACTCCCGTCGAGGTTTTCGATCCTTCAAGCGCATCATCAAGGCTTATCGGGCACTTTCACGGCAGATTTCGAGGGAAACCCACCCGTCACCTTCAATTACACCGGAAACGTCAGCCGCAACCTCTGGCAGCCGGCTCAGGCCACCAAAGTGTACAGACTGAAGTACGGTTCGGTAGTCCAGGTAGTCCTGCAGGGAACGAACATTTTCGCGGGCGAGAGTCACCCGATACATCTACACGGGTACGATTTCTACGTGCTCGCTCAGGGTTTCGGGAACTTCGACGCGACCAAGGACGCGGGTAAGTTCAATCTGGTCGACCCGCCGCTGAGGAATACAGTGGCGGTTCCGGTGAACGGATGGGCGGTGATCCGATTTGTCGCGGATAACCCCGGCGTGTGGTTGATGCATTGCCACCTGGATGTGCACATTACTTGGGGACTGGCCATGGCGTTTTTGGTAGAGGATGGAGTTGGGGAGTTGGAGTCATTGGAGGCACCCCCTGTAGATCTGCCACTGTGCTGAGAGGAGAGGAGATTCAGTTGTAGTAGTAGCGAGCGGCTTTTTCCATGCATTAGACTGTTGCTTATCGTTCTTTAATTATTATCATCATCTTTTTATTGGTTCAGGGTTCATTATCGCACAAGTTGTATGAAGGATTTTGGAGGTTCCTGAAGCCTCAACATTGTCATTGTTATACTCTGTATTTGATTCAGCAATGAAAAATGTTTATTTTATTAAAACATTTTGAAGTTGGGATCCTTGGTCTACTCTAGTCAATGAAAGGATTCAGACATGAATTTACCGACTTGGATTCTTCATTTATACTTATTAATGGTTTTCTAGTATGCATGTGGATGTGACTTAAGGATTCAGACATGAATTTTGGTTAATGAAGTAGTTAACGAATCGAACTTGCTCGAATATCTAGACGAATAATAATCAAACTATTTATTAATTATTCGGTTCACTTCCACCACTATACTTCATATATAAAGCAGAATACTTTATTTTGATAACATGTTAAATATTTGCTGAAAATTTTTTAAGATCCGTGTCTTGCACGGGTTTAAATACTAGTATTATTGATGAGAGAGAGGGAGGAAAAAAAACAACTTACAACTTATCTAAGAAAGTGATCCATAATCACCAAAGTAAAACCTCATAAACTGTAATAACATTCCCAGCCAGCAAATATTACATGGATGATCATGAGATATCCTCGCATGTTCAAATGTTTCATCACAGAACCAAACCCATCCGCAGTAGATACTTTCCATAGGCCAACACTTGTGTTGCTTTAATATACACATTCAGACTGCACAACTTGCTAAATATACACAAATGCCACTTATTTGTTAAAAAAAAGTAAAAAAAACATGGCTGCCATTATGCAACAAAGCTCACAACACAATGGCAGAACAAAAGCACCTTTTTCCAATGGCGTTCCATCCGGTGGTGGTCCACCCAGATCCCTCTCTGTAACATTCCACCTACCAGTACAACAAAATGAAGAAGACTTGAGTATTTAGTTTGTTGAGAACTAAAATATACGCGTATACAGAGAAAAATACATACCGTATCTACAATAACTTCATCGTCTTTGACACCACCTATGGAGATTATGGAATTACCAAAGACTGATGTGGCAGCATATCCTCTCTCAGAATTCATCGGTTCACCCATCACCCAAGAATCCAGACGAGGATCAAATATTTCAAGGCTTGAAACCATCTCGTTGCCGTTATATCCTCCCATGCAATATCTAAGAAAGAAAATTACCAGCAAAATAATACCCAAAAAAAGTAAGCTACTTCTGAACTTAAATAAGGGTTAATTATAAGAATTTGTTTACAAAGGACAATGCATACGTAGTCTAAAACCACGTCTACACTTCATAATTCACAGACTTGGTGAGTTGAATGGACAGAAATCAAAGAATTAGAGAAGGAGAAGTTAGTTTTTGGACAAACCAAAAAAACCTTATATTGTAATTATTAACTTAAAACTTTGCGTGCAGACCTCTGCCCAGAAGTCAAAAGAACCAAACTACATTGCGAAACTAATGGTTTCACTGGTGATCACAAAGGAGGGGGGTTTTTTATTGAACTTTTTGGATGAGGGGGTTTCATAATTTACTCAAAAAACTAGAACGGTTACTGTTACATTTTTTCCCCTTACTTAAGAAACACTTACATTTTCTCATTTAGAACTGCAACAGAATGAGAGCCTCTTCTAACGTTCATGCTTGGGACTTCGGTCCAACTGCCTACACGGGGATCAAATCTTTCAGCAGACCTGCAAGAGCAGAGAGAATTCTCTCAATCAGCATATACTTTACAGAATGCAATTTCTGAGAATCTGAATTACTTATAGAAGCATTAACTCCAATTTTCATGTGTGTTTAAGAGAAAGGTTTATCAAGTAAGGGAAATGTAGGTTTTATGACTAGTGTCATAGTCTCGTTTTGTAATGAAGATCATGTTTGGGAACTTTGGATTAAAATCCAGTGTTCGGCAAATTTAATGCACTATAATCTATTTTCAATGGTAGAGTATTTGGTAAATGGGTGGATTATAATCCACTGTTGTTGTCAAAAGACAAATTGGTGTTGGACATCTAACCTCAAGTATGCCTTTCCGTCGTATCCACCAAAAGCATATATCACACCATTAAGTTCTGCTGCAGCAGGTGCAAACCGCTGAAAGAACAAAATGAGAATGCTTATTAATCAAATAGTATACCATGGCTTCAGAAAGAATCAAAATAAGATGAAGTTGAGTGAGGAACAAGAATAATTTGGACAAGTTTGCTATCACAATATTAAAAGTGATATAATTGTCGTTAATATAGCAAGATAGTTGACATGACAAGAGACGAGAACATGTGATTGAGGATCTGTACTAGGATGTAAGATAAGCAAGCATGCTGAAACACATTCACGTGCAGAAAAGATTGTTTGCAAAATATAGAGAAAATTGACCAAGTCTTGTAACAAACAATTATGGGTTAATTGCAAATAGACCCCCTGTAGTATTACCCCATTGCAAATAGACCCCCTGTAGTTCATTTTGTGTGAACAGGCCCCTCGGGTGTTTTTTTTATTACTCTTAAATCGTTAAAAATGTTTTGAGGAAGATAGACTCCCCTTAGTTCTATTGGCGAGGAGAGATCCCCAGTTGCGATTTTTTTTAAGAGTCAAAAAAGTTCACTGAGAGGGCTATCTGCACTTGGGCCAATACAGGGGATCTATTCGCACAAATAGAACTACATGTGATCTAATAGCAACTGGGTGATACTATAGGGGGTCTATTTGCAATTAAACCAACCGTTAATTCTTTGTTTCTAAAAAAACATAAGAACACCCAAATAATCTCATTTATAGAGAAACATAGATGACATCATTCTTACTGTATGAAGCATTGATTGGTTGCTGATCCACCTTCCCTGTTCTGGGTCAAGCATCTCAACATCTGGAAAGCATTCTACACCATTTCCTCCCCCGATAGCAAATAATTTCCCATTCAAAGTGGCTCCAGCTAGACTTCCTCTCTGACGTTTCATCGAAGGACACAAGGTCCACTCATCAAGTCTCCAATTGTAACATTCAACTACATTAAAGTTCAAATGAAAATGTCATTGTGTAGCACAGCATATAATGTTAGACAACTATGTACAAGGAGATACTGACTTAGTAAAGGGTACCTGAGTCAAACCATAAGTTGCCATCACCACCACCAAAAACATAAAGCATACCGTCTAATGCAACAGCAGATGCATATGATCGATCAGAGCTCATGGACTTCAGAGGTGTTATGGTATTGAATGACGGAGAAAAACAGTCTAAAGACGATAACCATGAATAGCCATCAAAACCTCCAATTAGGTAAATTTTATCTTCTGGACAAAAAGATTTTTTGAAGGATTTGTCATCAAGAGAATCATCAACTAGAGGAATAGACTTCGCTTCAAGCTCTTTTATACGATCCTGCAGAAGTTGGACCTTTTTCCCTGCATCCATGAATTCATTCCTTAGTAGTTCCAACTCTCGATCTTGCTCAGCCTGAAATAGAGAACAAACTATATTAGGCTAGTGATATGATGTAAATATAAAAATTACCAGCAAAACGAGAAGAGAAAAAGATAAAAAATGGTTGGAAACTAGGATGAAACATATAACCTAAGGATAGAATAAACAAGATGAAAAATAAGTGTTAAACAATCTAAAGACTGTATATCAGCAGCCAGCTTGGAAATATCTTGATTCACGAATTGCACTATACACGTCGCAATGTGCTTTTGTTTTTGTAGGCATGCTACATTTCACTTCTCACAAATAAAATAAAAAATAGCTCAAAAACAGTTTCATGTTCAGTTAACAAATTAGAGTGATAGACAATTCTACAGCTTCTATTTATGTGAGGATTTTACAAGAAATAAAATTTCCTATTTGAGAATTCTGCAGGAAAGGACTTTCTAAGGTGACAAGGTAACCAATAGACTAAAAATCTCGAAGCGACATGCTATGATGTGAAGATTTCTCAAAAATAAAAAATAAAAAAATAAAAAATAAAAAAAATCCTCTTTTAGCATTTTACAGGAAAAGACTTTCTAAGGAGACAAGGTAACCAATAGACCAAGCATCTCAAAGCGCCATGCTATAAGTAGACGCTTCATCATGAACTTGAAGATAGCCATGGAACACTGGCTAGCTACTCTATCAATAGCATCTAATTGGCACTCAGTACTAGTCTGTTATCTAAAATTTATCTAGAAAAATTTCATCATGTAATTCAAGCAATATTTCTGAATCTGCACTCCTCTGCACTCCTCAAGATGCACTGTAAATTGCTATGCCTCTTTATATCCATTTTTTTTTTGCCCTTACGCTATTAAAGCATAAATAATATCATCAGTTAGTCAATGACTCAATGCACTTAATGTCAAATGTGACCTTGCTGCACGTCACTTGTTGGTATGAAATCAAATACATTGCCCTTGTTAGATATAAAAATATAAAAATATAATCCTCAACCCTCATCATAACTTCGGAGTACTGGTTTAATGGCTAGGGACTTTTAAGATGGTATCAGAGCAACTAGGTTCAAATTTCATCGACCATGAATTTAAAAATAGATTTTCTAAAAATTGACACTGTTACGTGAGTCTAGGTTTCGGCCTATACAAAGGGCGATCAACCTGCGGGGGTATGTTAGAATATAAAAATATAATCCTCAACCGGTCAACCCTCACCATAACTTTAGAGTTTTGGTCTAATGGTTAGAGGACATGGTTAGAGGACTTTAAGAGTCCTCATAGTTAAAAAAAAGTTCTGGATTATACAAGGATAATAATAGTTCCTAGACCTAGTGTTGCGAGACTTTCTTATTTTACATAAAGATGAAAGTCACCTAAA
The DNA here is from genome assembly GCA_022839385.1 of Asparagus kiusianus. NCBI lineage: Eukaryota > Viridiplantae > Streptophyta > Magnoliopsida > Asparagales > Asparagaceae > Asparagus > Asparagus kiusianus. The sequence continues at coordinate 189,538 of BQKN01067809.1, read as the reverse complement.
TATAAGTGAAAACATCTGAGGAAATGAATCATGTGGCTCAGATGGTGCCACGGAGTTTAAGAAACTAGATGCATTTTGGATATAACATCCAGCAGTCAAGCAATAGAAAAATTATATAATATGTGGTCTATAATGTGATATTCTCATTTCGTAAAAATTCTGAGCAAGTAACAAAAAGCACTACTTCAGCAAGTCTGCATATTCACAAAGAGATTAATAATAAATACATTCATTAAATTTTTTTTAAAAAAAGGGAAAGCAGACAATATGCCATACCCGCTGCTTCTCTAAATTTGAAGTCCGCTCTTCTAGTTCTTCAAGGGCTCGCACCAACTGCATATTGGAGAAGTTATAAACATGTATGTATTCAGATTAAACTATAAATCAGATGAATATAGAAAAAAAGTGTAATTTACAATAATACAAACCCTGCTATTTACAATCTCATCACTGCCATGGATAATGCCAGAATTGCTCAACTTTTCCACATCCTCTCCATTTGCATAGTTAACATCAGATGAGGCTGGAATTGGCACTTGTTCCGCATTTACATAATTGTAATCAGACCCTACTGAATTTTCTCCACTAGAAGATGACTTTAAATGTTCAAGCTCATTTGCATAATTAATATCAGATGAGGTCGGAATTGACACTGGTTCAGCATTTACATAATTATAGTCAGACCATGTTGAATTTTCTCCACTGGAAGATGACTTTAGATGTTCACGCTCAGTAGCCAACTTCTGTAGCAGAAGCAACACTCTTTCTTCTTCCTTCCCTAATGCCCCAATACCAGAATTAGAACCTGAACCTAATTTGTGCATGTTATTCTCCGACAGGTCTTCCCAATCTGAGACTGTGCCTTTGGAATCCACATCTTCGAAATTAATATATCTTGCCTCAGCATTTGGATATTCCTTATTTTCAACTGCCTTCCATTTAGTTTGTGGCGGTTGTGTAACAAGTTCTTTCTTGGGAGCAAGCTTTTTGGCTGGTAATGGAGGGAAAAGTTCTTTAACAATTGGCATATGAGGAGAAGGTTTAAAAAGTGCAAGTAGGCCTCTTGTTTGTGCATGATCCAGCTCGAACCAAAAGTGACTAGCAGCAAAATAGTTGTCCAGAATTATTGTCTTGAACTGATTTTCGGTCAGTGGTTGGCACTGAGTCCTAGTACGAATGTATACCTAGATCAAATTTGACAAATAATTACAGATCAATATTCATCGAAAAAATAAACATTTCTCCTATGATACATAACAAAGTGCTAAACTCTCTTCCAGTACACTAAAACTTCAAAGTTGTGTTATAATTTTATGTTCTAGCATGCCCCTACACGTTGAGCACCCTTTTAATGGGCCAAAAACTGTACTCATGCAGTGGCATCTTTTTTTAATGCCCTTTTAAGTACTACACCAAATCTTTGATGTTGTGTTAAGGGTTATAATTTTATAATCTGACAAGAAGCTTATCAACAATACCTGAGCAGGATATGGTGTCCTCTCACTGCCACCATCAGTCCATGCATAGGCATCAAATGACATTCGGCCATTGCTTGCAGCCTCATAGATGCCATGGAGTTTACGATCGCTATAATTGAACAGGAATAAAGGAAGACCTTCTCCAATATTTCTCACATAGGAGAAATGCCCATGTGGCAAGCCTGACAACATTAAAGTGCTCAGATAACTCTAGGTTTTCACCAATTAAGTAATGTTTACTTATCTTCTAAATGTAATTTTAGAGGATTAAATTTGAGTAGTCAATTCTTTGGTTATATATGCCAAGTTGTCTACCACAAATAATAAGACTTCAGGAAAAAATTACTTGGAAAAGCAGCATGGAGTTCAAAATATTAAAAATAACGGTGCAACTTGACAAATAACTTGGAAAGTAAATGAGAACAAAAAACTTCAACAACAAACCAAATAACTGCTTAGTGAGACACTCTTGCATGGTATTATGCTTGCAACCAAAAATAACTCCACCCAAGTCTTTTTTGTCCAAGTTCCTAGTGGGGAGAGAACCATTTCCGGGCAAGGGAGCCCACGACTCAGCAGCAAAAAATGTTTGCGTTCTTCTTCCTGCCCCCATGCTATCTGTATCATGGATTAGGATACTAAGAACTTTCATCATAGGAAATTATAACATAGTAAATATATAATGCAAAAAAAAAACTAATATCAGCTATAACCTTTCATCTTTCTACATACACACATGATCACATAGGGATTATGTTTGAATACAAACGGTTAAGGTCTAAGAAACAACATCAATACTAAACTTTTGAGAAAACTATTAAAAGGAAAACTAGCATCAGAAGGGGAAGCACATATTGAACACTTGAACTATAATATTACCATATTCTCATCCCCCATGATCATATATAATAAGCCAAAATGCTAGCATACACAGGGATTTTGAGTAAAAGGGGAAGCAAAGGAGAAGCAGGAACTATTATATCTAGAGAGCATGCAAACACAAACATACAGGACAACAACTAATATCTTAGTGTAAAACAGGAAGAGGAAACCCTTACAAAATGTTAAGCCAAGGTGACAACCGTAAACAACAGTATATCATGTACAGTAGATCATAACATTAAGGTGATCCTGGCAATTTAGAGTACATGAAAACATGTCAAACAAAAGGGCCTCAGTAGGAGGATTTGTGTTGCCACACATAACAATATTATGCAGATATTGTAGACAACGGGCTAAATCTTCACAATGAAAACAGAAGAGGTTATAGACCCCTTTTTTTCTTTTTTTTTCTTTTCTTTTGTTGCTATATTTTAGATTTGTATATGAAGGACACTGGCTGAGCCTATCTCCCAAGTTACTTCATAATAACTAACTTTTTTCAGCAATTCCATTGATCACCAAAAAAATGTGATTTAATAATATTAAACCCGTCTAACAAAAACCAAGAAGGTAAGAACACATTCTTTGACGAGACATGAACAGTTATTGCAACAGAGAAAATGTATCATCATGAACAATCCAATATCTATAAGAACCTTCAAAATGCTACAACATTAAAATAAGGTAAACTCCGCTAGTCAATAAAATTACCAATAAGAGAAAAATCTCAAACCTAACAAATGATGATTTTAAAAACAGCAGAAAGTAACATAAACAAACGATCAATCACCATCAAAAGCCCGTCTAAAACCCTAAAACCCCAAATCCCTTTACCCGATTCCGTCAGTATCTGAACAAAAGAAAGAAAACCAATGTGCCCTACACAAGCATAATTATATAAAACCAACTATCCATCATTCAAAAATTTTATTTTAAACAATCACAAACTAAAAAACAAAAAACAAATAGATAAAACTGTCAAATACCCATTTCAAACATAAACAATGCACAATCATCTAACTCGAAGAGCCCCTCGTATTTTACAATAATTTCCCTCAATTTTCAAAACCCATTTGTTAAAAACACATAAATAGAGAGAGAAGGGACAGTACCCTCAATGCCGTTTGAGGAAATGACCCAAAACCTCCCCCAAAAATATATAATAATATAAATAGAGATGAAAATGGAAAATTTCTTCAATAGAGAGAGCGAGGGAGGAGGGATAGACCTCTGTAGTCTGTGATCTTTTGAATCAGCGGCCTGTTCCCATCCCCATTAAAGGCAAACTTCGTTCAGAGGCTCAACGTTGAGTTGATTTATAATTTACAGGGTTTTTTTTTTCCACCTCCGATTCTGGTCACCGCTTGGTGGAGTTAGGCATCTTCACTTTTTCACGTATGGGCTTGAGACTGGGCCCGCCACGGCTAGGGAGTGAGGATACCAACGGGTGTGGTCACCGATGAATTGTGGGTTGGTTACTTACATGACAAGGCTCTTGTAGTATCTGTTGGTAATTTGGGCTCCATACTCTAATTTTCCAGATATTAAATATCATGGTTTTTGTAACCAAAAATTTGTTAAGATTCATAAAATCATTTGGAAATTTTTTTGACAATACAGTAGAATCGTAATTGTAACAAATATTGCATTCAGTATTTGCATAGGAAATTAATCTTAAATTTATTGTTTGGATGTCTATATTTTTATTATGGTAAATGCATTTTCGAATCCAAATCGAACGTTTGGTTACTCGCAAAACTCGGCCTTACTTGGCAAAGAATTAAGGACGAGGGATTAAGGAGAAGGGTTAATATAGTTAGCTCATTTGTTAATCCGAATGGTTAAAATTGTTGATCCGTTGGGTTAGTTTATTTTAATCCTTTTGGTCATTTTTTGTGTTTGAAAATAAAAAAAGATTATGGTTGCTTTCTTCATAAACAGAGGGGTTATCTCTTAATCCATTTAAATAGGTGGATTTGCAAATCCCTTGTTTTCAGGGGTTAACTCGTTTTAACCCTTCTAGAAGGGTTTGTAAATCCTTCTACTATTTTTTTGCGTTTGGCAAATTATTGAGGTTCTTAGTTTACATCTTGTGCAATTTTTTTCTTTTCCCCTTTTTCACTTTTCTCTTTGGGGCAAGGAGGGGTTAACTTTTCTAACCCCTCACTTAACCCTTTGCCAAATAAGACGGTAAGATTTGCTTTATCTAATCTAATATCTAATACTATTATAAAAGTGTGTTGGTATGTTAAAACATTTTTTCCCAAAATGCCCTCAAATTTATGCTAAACCATATACATACATAACATAACGCATACATAAAACATACAAATTTATGTTAAAACGCATACATACAAAAC
>BQKN01067809.1:131878-147139 GCA_022839385.1 Asparagus kiusianus | reverse complement strand
TAAATCCTTCATTTCAAATTCTCTAGCCAACTGAGCCTTTAATTCTTGGATACGATCTTTGTTGGGGCCTGCAACCAACATGTCGTCAACATACAACAATAAGATAACAAAGTTACTTTCATCAAACCACTTGAAATATGTACAAGGGTCTGAATTAAGTCTGTTGTATCCAAGGCTCATGATGAATGAATCAAATCTCTTGTACCAACACCTCGGTGCCTGCTTTAGACCGTACAGAGATTTGTTCAATCTGCAAACCAAGTTCTCTTTTCCTTTTTTTTCAAAACCTTCTGGTTGGAGCATGTAAATTTCTTCTTCAAGATCTCCATAAAGAAATGCTGTTTTCACATCTAGCTGCTCTAGATGTAAGTCAAATATAGCGCTCATAGCCAGGACCATTCGGACTGTTGTTAGTCGAACTACAGGAGAAAATATTTCATTAAAATCAATACCTTCTTTCTGAGCATATCCTTTTACCACCAATCTAGCACGATATCGCTCCACCTGACCATCGCCATTTCGCTTGATCTTGTAGACCCATTTGTTTCCAATGGTCTTTCTTCCTTGTGGCAGTGACACAAGTTTCCAAGTCTTGTTCTTATGGAGAGCTTCAATTTCTTCCTGCATTGCTGCCATCCACAAAGATGCATTTGTGTCATTTATAGCTTCATGAAAAGTTGATGGCTCTCCATCTTCTGTTAGAAGACAGTATGCAACATTACTCTCCGTAATATACTCCGAGTGCTAAGTCGGTGGTCTTCTCTCACGAGTTGACCTTCGAACTTCTGGAGCCTCCGCCTCAACTGGTTCTTGTACATCATGCTCTGGTGTTGCTTCAGAAGAATTCAGATTATCTTCTACCTGAACAGCTACAGTCTCTAAGTCCTTCCTCGAACTGCTTTCTCTTTCTTCACTTTGTAGTTGGTTCTCTACAAAGATAACATCTCTGCTGATGATAACCTTACGGGCAGTGGGATCCCACAGGCGATACCCCTTTACTCCATCAGCATACCCCAAGAATATGCATTTTTTGGATTTTGTATCCAACTTTGTAATTTCTTGGACATTGTACATTACGTACACTGGACTTTCAAATATATGGAGGTTGGAATAGTCAGCTGGTTTGCCAGTCCACATCTCCATCGGTGTCTTCAATTGTATTGTAGTTGATGGAGATCGATTTATCACATAACAGGCGGTTTTTACTGCTTTCGCCTAAAAGACTTTTTCCAGATTTGCAGTAGCCAACATAGCTCTTGTTCTTTCCAACAGAGTTCTGTTCATCCGCTCCGCCACTCCATTTTGTTGTGGAGTATAAGCCGTACTGAATTGTCTTTTGATGCATTCTTGCTTGCAGAATGCTAGGAATTCACCGTCTGTGTATTCTCCTCCATTATCTGACCTCAAGCACTTGATCTTTTTCTCAGATTCAAGCTCGACCCGCGCTTTGTAGGCTTTAAAGACTGAGAACACATCCGCCTTCTTCTTGATAGGATACACCCAACATCTCCTAGAGTAATCATCAATAAAGGACACAAAGTACTTTGCTCCTCCTAAGGATGTAACTGGTGCTTGCCATACATCAGAATGAACCAGTTTCAGAATAGCCTTGCTTCTAGAACTCGATGTATTGAACTTCAGTCGATGCTGCTTGCTTGTAACACAATGCTCGCAGAATGGAAGAGCTACTGAATTAAGACCAGGAAGCAGCTTCTGATTGGAGAGAACTTTCAAGCCTCGTTCTGACATGTGGCCTAGTTTACGATGCCACATCATCATTTGTTCTTCTCCACGGCTAGTTGATGCCACACATGAATCAGCTTCCTGCATGGTTTCTCCCTTGAGCATGTACAGATTTGCAGCTATCTTTTCTCCTTTTATCACCACAAGCGCCCCTCTAACAATCTTCATGATCTCATTTTCGATATGGGTCTTGCACCCGAGCTCATCTAATTGTCCCAAAGACAATAGATTCTTCTTCAAGCCTTTCACATGTCGTACATCTTGAATGGTACGTATTGTACCATCAAACATTTTGATTTTGATAGTACCAATACCACAAATCTCCAAGGCATGATCATTCCCCATGAATACAGATCCTCCTGAGATAGGTTCATATTTGTGAAACCATTCTCTCCGAGAGGTCATGTGCCAAGAGGCTGCTGAATCTAGAAGCCAGACATCAGCAAACTTCTTTCTGCCTTCATCAACAGTGGTTGCTCCACTGAATAGAATTTCACCATCATCTGATGTGCTGACAACGCATCCTTGAGATGTTGATGGCTCTGAAGACTTTTTATCTCCACTCTTCTTGTTGTGCCAACACTCCGATTTGACGTGCCCTCTTTTGCCACAGTTGTAGCATTTGATATTCTTCTTACTTCGTGATTTAGATCTACCATGGACATGACTCTTACTAGAGCCACATTCCGTTGATCTTCCTCTCGTCACCGACAAGGCCTCCGCTTGCTGCGAACTTGCCCGTCTGTCTTCCTTGTTCTTGCGCCGATTTTCTTCTTCCAGAACAGCGGCTGTAACGTCATCGAAAACTAGATAGTCCGTGAGGACGTTATTCGTCAGGTTGATGATGAGTTGATCATACGAGTCAGGTAGACTCTGAAGTAGAAGTTCTGCACGTTCATTTGCACCAACTGTATACCCCAACGTTGTGAGTTGGGAGAACAGTGTGTTTAGGGTGTTGATGTGGTCGGTCATCGATGTAGATTCCGCCATTCTCAGAGTGTAAAGTCTCCTTTTTAAGAAGATTTTATTGTGCATGGATTTCGTCTCATATAGCTTTGTTAGAGTATCCCAGATCTTCTTTGCTGTCTTCTTCTCCTCTATGCTTGACAGCACCCCGTCTGCTAATGCAAGATGGAGATTTGCAATAGCATTTTCATCCATCTCGTTCCACTTCTTATCATCTGTGATGTCGTCCGGCCTTGCACCGATGGCTGCCAGGCAATTTTTTTTTTCAAGATAGCCTTTATCTTTAACTTCCACAGTGAGAAATTACTCCCGTCGAATTTCTCGATCTTGAACTTCGCCGCCATTACTTCTACCACGAACAGTAACTTCTTACTATTTCACGTAAATAGTACTGTATTTATGAACAGTAACTGTATCCGTGAATAGTATCGTACTTATGAATAGTACCGTACTCGTGAATAGTACCCGTCACCTTCAAAGGGTAAATGATAACCTAACTTATTTTCTGATGTGGAGGATCCACCTTTGGTGGCAGCCACAGAGCATACGATAAGTAGATATATACAAGTACCCTAAGTTGGCTCTGATACCACTTGTTGGGACAAACCCGGGGCCCAATAGAGCAGGGTCGCAGCAATAGTAGAGCAAAAGTAGAGATAAAATGTTGGACACACAGATTTACGTGGTTCGACACTTGATTGCCTACGTCCACGGGCAAGGATAGAAGAATTCACTATGAGGAGAAAACTCTGGAGTTACAATCTCTCTTTTAAGGAGATACTCTCTCTATTTTTTTTTTCTCTCACACTCTTCTATATAAGAAGTTGTTTCTGGGATGAGATTTCCTTAAAGATTTGGAGCCATATTTATAGTTTTTTGAAAAATTCTATGCACAATAAAATAATAATAAATTACTATGCTGTGGGCCCCGCCCTTTTGTTTTCTTTTCCTCTTTTCAACATTTGTGGCTGTGCACTTTCGGTGGGTTTGGAATATTAGGCGCCTGACAGGAAGGATGCTAAGTTACTGAAGAATTGCAATACTAGAACATGGTCAACCAATTGCCACAACTAGATAATTGTCGGGAGTAATCAATCGAAATCATAGTAGTGCTCTGTTACCAGCACACAACTTGTTATTTAGAAGAAACATGTTATGCAAGATAATGCATAAGCTCTTCCAATCAGCTACAATAAAATTCACTTGAATTGTAGTCGCATGTTTGGAGTTAATGTATATTTAAAATGAGTTTATTCCAATGATGAACAGGAATATCTAATGGATTTGACATAACTGCAACTTCTTCTCATATTTTCATTGAATGGACTATCTAGAGGATCAGTTGAAACTAGAAATAAACCCAAAACTGAAACATGCTGAAAGAAGTAGAAGACGAATACCTGGACAATCAAATACAAGGCAATCGTCTTCCAAATAATTCTGCAGTTCATCTTCCAGCCAATCGTCCAAGCTCTCCTGAAGGTGTCTGAAAACATCTTAAGGAAAATTTTGCACCCAATACTTCATCATGGTACCATTTTATATTTTGTTGCCTCGAAAACTATATCACTTACATACTTAACAATAACAGCCACAATGATTTCAGGCAGAAAATATGTTTGTTTAGGTCAATGTTGAAAATAACGACAACGAATAACAAAACGCTCTACCTCCTTTAAGGGTTAGGGAAAAAACATGCAAAAAAACATAACGCATAAAGTAGGTTAATTCTTTATTAATTATCTACATATTTTATAAATAGGAACTATTCCTAATGACTTTAATACTTGGAATCATTAAAATTTTCAAACATAAAATCTCAATTAGGAACATAATATTTTCTTACTGTTAATTTAAAAAATAATAAAAGATATTCATCACAATTTTAAGAATTAGGAACAAAATATTATAATACAAAAATATTTTAATAAAAATCTTTAATTTGATACAAGCTATATAGATTTACTTGGAAGTATCACAATCTGATACTCAGATATATAATCATAAAGTTGTAGCTCGTTCATAATTGCAATCGTTTTATCAATCATATTCAAAATTTCACAATCACATAATGATGTCAGCACAACAAGACATGAGGATTTAACAAACAGTTTAATAGTAATTACTTAACTACTTCAAGTTTTAAGAAGGATATACTCCCAAGTCTCTACAACTTATATTGAAATAGCATAAGCTATATTGAAATAAGAACAAATTTTCAGTTCAGCCCCTTTTTAACTTTTTTTTATTGAAATCGACCCTGTTTTTTTTATTTACCAAAACCGACCCGATTTCTTGATTAACAGCTTAATTACTTTCCTAAATAGTCGGGGTTGACAACCCCGACTATTTAGGAGGGTGTTAAACCCTAATTAGATACCTTAAACCCTAAAAATTAATGTCCTAAATAGTCGGGGTTGCCAACCCCGACTATTTAGGAAAGTGATTAAGCTGCTAATCAAGAAATCGGATCGGTTTTGATAAATTAAAAAAAAAGGGTCGGTTTCAATAAAAAAAAGTTAAAAAGGGGCTGAAGTGAAAATTGTTCTTGAAATAACGCATGTTATATTGAAGTAGCGTAAGTTATAGTGAAATAATGCGTATTATACTGTAATAACGTAGAGTTATGATGTGTCTGAGTTATTTTATAAGGTTGCATAATGTTAAGGCATGTTAGGTCACATAACGCAAACAAACGAGCAACGTAACGAGTTCTTTTAAACATTGGTTTCGATCAGCTATTAGTGTAGAAAATCAAGAGATTATGATGACACATACTAGCCAAACGAAGGGTGCTCCGAACCCGAGCTCCTCCATAACATCATCCAAAGATACAAGTTCTCTAATATCTGCAAAATAGTAAACAAAGCAAAACAAAAGTTACCCAACAATTCAATTGCCGAAACCAATGATATGAACATGAGAGAGAGAGAGAGAGAGAGAGAGAGAGAGAGAGAACAATTTCGATACCCATTGCCACAGGGTAGTTCACATAACGCAGTGTTGATACAATCTAGAACAGTAAGTAGACTGCATTCAAAAAAAAATAAAAAATTCGCAGCTTGTTATTAGACGTGAAGACATCACAGACGTGAAATCAAAATGTGAAATTTTAGCGAGAAATTTATCACCTTGCCGCTGCCAGCAGGGCCAAATTACTAGCTGTGCATAACCCATGATGAACTGGTGAATGCCTGATATTTTCGAATAGCGAATATGAAAATTTGCAATGAATTGGAAATACATAGAGATAGGAAAAGAACGAAAACAAAAAAAAAGGAAAATAAGGAAGACTGGAAAGAAGAAAAGATAGCAAGTCGAATGTTGTTGCTTGAGAACGAAGAGGGGGCGAGGGGATTGAGAATTTTGGAATTTTATAGGGTTTTTCAGGGGTTTTGGGAGACGAGGGACGGAGAGCGTACAGATTGGTGATCTAATCATAATAGGGCCTTGGCAAGCCCAATTATTTATTGGATCACCGCCGAACACGGAATCACAAATTAGGTCCAAAAATTCAAAGGACCCCATATTTAAAGCCCATTAGTGGCTGGGGCAAAAGCAGGCCCGCAACACAATCTATTCGTCTGAATTATGATATAAATGAATAATATAATAACATGAGAAAAATAAAGAACCTTGGTACCAAGTTGCTCCATCGAACTTGATAGTGATGTGGATTGATCTGCCCCCTATATCACTACTTGAAAATAGAGCCTCTACCACTTTTCACCTACTCCAATGTAGATGTAGGGACCAGATCAGTCCACATCACTACCAAGTTCGATGGAATAACTTGGTACCAAGTTTCTCTATTTTTCTCTGATAATAATAATAATAATAATAATTTGCAACGGGGGGAAGTTGGTTAGGAGATTTCTATGTCCGAAGGAGAGCCTGAGTTGGAGCCTTCACACAATTAAGAAGACTCAATTCTTAATGAATCACAAATCCAACAGAACTGTTAGGGTATTTGCAACTTGGGTGGTTGACCACGGAACAAACTAACCCAGCTATCTAACTGAGTTATAATTGAATCTATTTGTCTCAATTATGGTATAAATAAATTATTTATTATTATTATTATTATTGTTATTATTATTTGCAATGGTAGAACTTGGTTACGGGACTCCTACGTTGAAGCTACGTTGAAGGAGAGCCTGAGTTGGAGCCTTCACATAAACAAGAAGACTCAATTGTTAATCCATGATAATTCCAAGAGAGCTGTTAGGGTATCCGCACCTAGGATGGTTGACCACAGAGCAAGCTGACCCAACTATGTAAGTGAGTTACTTGCCATTTCTCTACAGAGAAAAAGAGAATAATAAAAAATAATAAAGGATCAAGAAGACTTCTTACACTTATATAGCGATTGCATTAGTCTAAATATCATAAAATCTTCTTTAACTTTGGATGACTATCAGAAAACCCACTTAACTTTGAAAATATCAAAAACCCCTTAAGTTTAGGGTTTATCAAAAACTCTCCTTAACTTTGAGATTTTATCATAAAACTGCCCTTAAATTTAGGGGGGTTTTCCGGTAAAATCAAAAAATTAAAGGGTGCTTTCTAATGAAATCAGAAAGTTAAAGGGGGTTTTCTATTAAAATCAGAAACTTAAGGCGTTTTGTGATAATCCCGATAATGGCGCCGGGCCCCCCCGCCCCCCCGGGGGATCCTAGTAATTGTGTATGTTTGATTTTTTTGGTCAAAACCGCTTTTCAAAATGAGTTTTTAAACTATATATATTTTGGTGTTTCATAAATGCTTAGTAGCCTAGTCGAAAGTTAATATTTTGGTGTTTCAAAATATCCCTTATTCGAGGCTTGCCAATGGCAAGCCGAGAAGTGTTTTATTTTAATTAATCTCTCATAAGTTCTCGTGGGTCGTAGGTCGTGGGCTGTGGGCTCTAGGCCATGACCCAAGCTCTTAGGTCATGGTGCTTGGGTCGTAGGTCATGGGTCGTGGGCCAATGGGCCGGGGATCGGGGCTAATCAGGCTGAGATGCTAAATGGCGCTTTGTTAGACGTACTTTGCACTTCACACGAAGGCATCGGGGCTAGGTGGTGCATAACAGAGTACTGTACTGCTGTTCCTGGAAGCAGTTTGACATAGGGATCCTTACACCGGAGTAGGCCAAATATTGCTTTAAGCACAACGTTACACAAAGGCATAGTAGTGAACTAAAAAAAATTTAAAATTACAGCACATTTGTTTTCTCAGTTTAATTCCAGATTTAACCATAATTTCTAATAGTGTGAAGTTAAGGGGTTTTTCTGATATATAGCTTTTGCATTAATTAACTAGAAAGTTGAAAGTTGCAATTTCTTGGTGAAACTATTTGATAAGCGGAGCATGTTTTCCGAACGGAGGGTTATTGCTTAGCACAAATTGGGGCCAAGTGGGAAAATATTTCAATGGAATAATTTTATCCCTTTGGGATATTTTGAGTGGGGTAAAGTAGGATAAGTGAGATAGTTGGACAATTTGAGCCTTTGTTGACAATTCATGTGAGATAATTGATGATGTTTCACCTTATTAAAATATAATTTTATCTATTAATTACTTCTAAATTAACTTATCTAATTGATTTAGTATATTATTATAATATAAACATTATTTTACTTTAAATTAAAATATAATATATTGTACTATAATTACTAGTTAATTTTATTAATTATTAATTATTAATTATTATATTATATTATATTAGCATGCTATACTATATAATAATTAATATAATATAATATTAATATATTTAATATAATATTTTAATAATATAATATTTATTAGAATACATTATTTTATTTATACAAAAATATAATATGGTGTACTATAATTACTAATTAATATTATTAATTATTATATTATATTACATTATATTAGTATACTACATTATATAATAATTAATATAATTTATGAACATTATATTTAATATAATGTTTTAATAATATATTATTTAATTTACTATATTATAATTAATATTGCATCATAGGATGTAATATACTATATAAAATATTATAATATTTTACTTTATTCCATGTAATATTTTTTAAAATATTATATATATTAAAAGGTATCATGTTATAGTATAATATATTATATTATTTCAAAATATATTATTATATTATATTATATCATAATATTTATTAATATTAGTAATTATTATATTATATTATAATATTATAATAGATATTATAATATTTTTATTCAATATAATATCATTTAAAATACTATATTGTAATTAAAATATAGTATAATATTATATGATAATTACTATGATATATAAAAAATATCTAAAATGTATTATATTATAGTAAAATAATATACTAATTATATTATTGCAATATAATATAATATAATTATATAACATGATTTATATTATATTATATTATATAATTAAATGTAATATACTAACATATTTATTAATTTTAGTATGTTATATTACATTATACTGTATTATTATATTGGTTTAATATATTACACTATAATATAATTGCTACAATAAAATATCAACTACATTTAGTATAATATATTATATAATAATATATGTTATTAAATATTATATAATATTATAATAAATATGTTGTACTATTATATAATATATAGTATGTGATATTGCATAATAATATATAATAAATATCATAAAATAAATTATACATATAAATTAAACTATAATAATATTTTATTTTATTACATGATAATATAATATAATATATTGAATATATTATTAATATTTTATATATCATGTTATATATTTATAATATAATTAGCATGTATTAGTTAAGTAATACAAAAAATTTTAAAAATTATCCCAATTGCTTTCAAAGTAAAATAAAATTGTTCCAATATGGAGGATGGGGTAATTTTTTACTATTGGGACAAAATTTTTGTATATGAGTGGGATAATTTTATCCCAAGTGGTGAAATTATCTCACTAGTGTTCCAAAAAACCAATAACACAAAAAGATAATATCATTATTTTATTGTCCCAACGAATAACATTATAAAATAAAAATCCTTAAAATTATCCTATTATCCCCAAATGTCCCAATGAATAAACCCCTCTAAGAGCATCTCCAACAGCTTCCTCATCTTCTTGAAATACTCAATTTTGGGGAATATAGAGCTTTTTTTGGTCCAACAGATTCCCTATCTCATTCCCCAAAATAGGGAAGGAGGAGAAAAAATAGAGAGCCTTCCCCAAATCTGCAGCATTCTCCAAATTTTTGTGGAGAGCTTTATTATTGTAATAAATACGATTTTTTAAAATGGGGAAGCTGTTGGAGTTGGAGCAAAAATAATTTGGAGAATATGACTTTTGTTTCTCCATTTTGGAGAAAATTTTGGGGAAACTATTAGAGATGCTCTAAGTATCGAAGTTGGAAGCTTCGTCCCTTATTGTCCTCTACTGGAGGTGACTGATTTGCTAACTCATGGTCTAATCTTTAACTAATGATGCTTCGTAACACGTGTCAAAAAAAAGGACTTTATTCACAAATTCTCAAGGACCATTAAGAACTAATCAGACATCTAATTGATGATTTGCTTAGTTCTCGTACCCCGATGCACGTAATATACATTCCCTTTGGTAATGCAATGTACAATCCCTATGGTTAAGTTAATCTATCCCTAACGGGCCAATTTTATGTATATATAATTAATCTTGTCCTATTTTAATTTTTTGTACCTCGATTACTTACAAACATAACCAAATCTAATTTATCAACCGCTCTCCTTTTCCTTGATACAATTAATATTATTTGATAAAGCAACGTATCACATATGTACCATAATATGGTGTCTAGAGTCTACCATACAAATACGTACCATTGATATACATTTGTTGTTTACTTTTCACATTAAAACAAAGGCCGGCAGATATATGTTATGCATAAATTATCTATAAATAAGAAATCAGAAGAATTCGCCGAGCATAACGAATTAAAGATAAATGGCATTGAAACTATTCGATCACATTATCTCCTCTTTCGATCTTTTACTATTTTCCACGCAGTTTATGCCCAATACTCGTTTTTTTTCAACGGTAAAGTTGTATATCGACACTTGTTTGACTCCTAAGATTTTGCAAACTAAATTGATATTATCATAATTTCAGATTTATTTTTTTCCCCATTTTTTGCTCGTCTGGTAAATAAAAGTATTATATTCCGATTGGGATAATAGAATTCTCATAACTATTCGGACAGAAAACGGAAGAGCGAATAAAACCCCACCGACAAACAAAACTATGACAGATCTATACAAACAAACCACCCCTTGAAAAGTAACCCCATCACATCGTCTTCATTAATGACGGTGGTCGTGGCGAGCTCCATGGAGCCGTGTAACGCTTTCAGTTGTGAGCTCGAGATGGAAGCCTGCCAAAAAAAAGACAAAAAAGGGGCGCGTACTCCCCTAACTCCCTAAGTATCTAACGATTATCTAAACCTTGATATAAATAATAACAACAATTTAATTCCTAATAAGGACAAACCTCCAATAATAATGCACCCCTTTTATAATAATCCAACTAACACGACACCACCCCGTCGCCTTCTGCTATAAATAATCGAATAAAAATAAAAAAATAAATTCGAGTACGCCTCGATGGGCCCCACTCTGGGGATCGACACAGAATCGCCGGAAGGTATGGGAAGGAGCGCGGGTCGGTGCCCGTACCGCCTTGCTGCCCGAATCACCATATCGATTTGCTTGTCCACAGGTGCTGTAGAGGCATGACTTGGTCGCAGGGCGTGCTTGGCGGCGATCTATCCAAAACTGAAACCAATATCGGTCACATTGCGGTGTAGAAGTTCAGGCTCAGTTTCAGGTTTTCAGGTTGGGCGGTCGACCGGCCCGGTCGATCGCATTCGTGCACAGAAGTCACTGTGCGTTTGGATCAGGGCCGGTCGACCGACCCGGTCGACCGAAGATGGTGGCGGTCGACCGACCCGGTCGACCGACGTATCTCTGGACTTTGGAGGGTGCCGCTGGATGGAGGGCGGTCGACCGGGCCGGTCGACCGAGATGGATCGCGGTCGACCGGTCCGGTCGACCGACGCTGCGGTTTTGAGTTGGGTTGGTTTTTCTGACCCGTTTCGTTTTGGGTTCCTATAAATACCTTTGGGTGTTTTTTAGGGTTAAGAGCAAGGACGAATTTGAGCAGATTGAGAGAGTTTTATTTGGGCTTCTATTCTAGGAGCAATTGGAGAGATTGAGAGTTGATTGTTGAGGGTTTATGAGAGATTTGTAACCCTAGTTTGTTCCTCTTGATTTCTAATAGTGAAAACTCCCCCCTCCTTGCCCCGTGGACGTAGGCATCTCGCCGAACCACGTAAAATTGGTGTTGGATTGTTTATGCTGTTGATTGTGATTGGTTCTTTATCTTTCTTGGCGATTGGTTTGGTTTCTCGAGGCACAACAATTGGTATCAGAGCGCCGGGCAACACTTGGGCTTTTTGGAGGTGTAGATCAGTTGGAAAGCTTCTCTAGAGCTTCAGTCGGTGATAAAGATCGGATCTTTGTGGTAAAGTTTCTATCTTTTTCAAGTTGGATCTACTCCTTGTTCGTTCCGCAACTGTTTATTGGGTGCTTTGAGATATATGGCTGAAAAAGATAAAATTGGGGAGGGTTCTTCTGTGTGAAGGCCGTCCAAAGTTTGAATATACATTCTATGAAAATAGATGTGGAAAAGTTCAACGGCACAAATAATTTTGGACTTTGGCGATGCGAAGTCATGGATGCGCTAAATGCGCAAAATTTGGAAGACACATTGGAGTTGGACGGGAAACCGGCCGACGTTGAAGAAAAGGTTTGGAATAAAATGAATAGAACGGCGTGTGGTGTGATTAGGTCTTGCCTTACCCAAGACCTTAAATATGATGTGATGAATGAAACTTCGGCAAAGAAGATTTGGGAGGTCCTAGAGGGCAAATATTTGACGAAGAGCGTCGAAAATCGTTTGCATTTGAAGAGGAGGCTTTATCGCTTCCAATTGAAGAAGGGGACATCCATTGGTGATCACATGATCCACTACACGAAGCTACTTGCAGATTTGGCGAATGTAGATGTTAAGATTGAAGATGAGGACAAAGCGTTGCTGTTGTTGAGTTCCTTACCCGACGAGAAATATGAGACCTTCGTCCTCACTCTTATTAATGGAAAGGCATCTCTTTCATATAGTGAGGTCACCGCAGCCCTTGTGAACTATCAACTTCGAAAGAAGGACAAGGAGACTTCCATTGAGCCGGTTGCGGGGGCATTGGTTGCAAGAGCTAGAAGTCCAAACCGTGGAAGAAGGTCGCAGTCTAGAGGGGGGCATCATGCAGTTGGTAGGAATCAGTGTGCTTTTTGTAGAGAGGATGGACATTGGAAAGCCGAATGCCCAAAATTGCAAGCTGTGAAGAATAAAGGGAAAGCTATTCAAGCTTCAGAGGTGAACGTTGCCAAGGCTAGTGGCGATGTTTCAGATTCAGATTCTTCGGGCTATTCGTGCCCAGCTCTTCCGTCAGTCGATGTTGCCGACTCCACCGAGTGGATGTTGGATTCGGGTGCTACTTACCACATATGCCCTAGAAGGGATTGGTTCTCCAGCTTTCAGGAGTTGGAAAGAGGGGATGCTGTTTTTATGGGTAATGATCACAGGTGCCCTATTGGTGGTATTGGTACCGTTCAGATTCGGATGAGTGACGGGATGATTCGGGAGTTGGTTGATGTGAGGTTCGTTCCTCAACTGAGGAAGAACATCATTTCACTTGGGGTATTGGAGGCATCAGGCTATAGGGTGACTTTGGCGGATTCTCGCTTGAAGGTCACATCAGGGTCCATGATTGTTATGAAGGGCGTCAGGAGGAGTAACTTATACTATTTGCTTGGGAGCACGGTGTTTGATAGAGAGCTGACGACTTCTATGGCTAGACTGTGGCGTTGTTTGGTGCTGGGGTATATTGTTGGTTATGCCGTGCACAGATTATTGAGGAGTGCTATGACCTGCAGATTGAAGTCCTGCGAGCACGTTGGGATGAGCGAGGAGACCGAGGTGGAGTTCAGCACTTTTATCCACCGATCGAGGGGTCTTATTGGAGGTGTTCAATCAGGCATTGGGGGGCTTTCCGAGGAGGCATCATCGGGAGGTAATCGTTATCTTGTTTCCTATGTTGGGGATTGTACTAGGCATATTTGGGTTGCAACCAAGTCCCGTTGGTATAAAGCCCTAGTAGTCCGCAACAGTTGGAGGAGGTGTATGGGCAGAAAGGTTACCAATCGTACTTGTTCTAGTAGGGGTCCTTTCTTGCATTGGTGCCGAGCTCATGGCAGTTGGAGACACTTCTTAGGAGAGGAAACAACGGGGCGACGTGATGAGATGGCAGATTTAGTGGGCCGTTCTTTTCTGGAGGAGGATCGGCGTTGGTTGTCGAGCATTGGATTTGGTTTTCGGGCTTCGACACGATTGGGCTATCTTATGAGGTTGCCGACTGCTGCGTATAGAGATGTTAGATCTGGTGGAGCTGTTTCAGATTTTGGTTGGCGTCGGATATTGGGCTACCCAGTACTTGGTCACATCGTTGATGTGAGATTGGATCCGATTGCGCATTTGGGATTCAGGAGTTCATTTGGCTATCAGTTGGGAACTTCTGAGTTTGGTCTGAACAGGTTTGTCACTTTGGACTCTCGGCAGGTGGAGAGTATTGATCAGATCAGAGGGATATCGCAGCGGGTGGAGGTTGATGCTACTTCACATTGGGTGGGGATTTCCTCACATACTCCAGGTCATTCTGCATTGGTTGGGATTCCAGCTGAGGTGACACGGCGTGGGAGTCATTTATTTATGGGTGCAGATGATGAGGTGGTTGATTTGGATGCAGCTGGTGAATATGTTTTGGATACGGCCATTGTTTCATCTCAGGTGGAGGTGTTTGGTTCGCTTCAGTTTGGGGCCGTTGTTGATGCTATCAGCCGCAGGTTGGATTGAGGGCCTTTGGAGGCCATCGGGTGAACTACGTGAAGGCTTGATTCCTCAGAGAGGATACGTAGGCAGTCAGTTTTGATGCAGCCGATTTGGTGAGTAGACACTATTGGTTTGGGTGAGTGTTCGCACTCCCATTTGGTTGGTGTTGGCTCAGTTCGATTTGGTGAGTAGACACAGTTGTTTTGGGGTTGAGTGTTCGCACTCCCGTTTGGGTCTCGACGTGTTGTGATTGGAGTCCGTTGTCATGAGTCCGTTGCTATGACGTACTGGATGCAGCAGTTAAGGCATTGGTTTGTTCGGTGTCGGCTCAGATTTGGGAATCTTCGCCGAGGTGGAGATTTGTAGAAGTTCAGGCTCAGTTTCAGGTTTTCAGGTTGGGCGGTCGACCGGCCCGGTCGACCGCATTCGTGCACAGAAGCCACTGTGCGTTTGGATCAGGGCCGGTCGACCGACCCGGTCGACCGAAGATGGTGGCGGTCGACCGACCCGGTCGACCGACGTATCTCTGGACTTTGGAGGGTGCCGCTGGATGGAGGGCGGTCGACCGGGCCGGTCGACCGAGATGGATCGCGGTCGACCGGTCC